>PVJO010000912.1:0-199363 GCA_004026905.1 Hystrix cristata
AAGCAGAATCTACAGGACTGACTCAGCAATGGGCAGGTGTGACTCCAGGATTCTGGTGTAAGCCACCATCCGGGGCCATGTCCTGCGAGGGCCCCCAGGATGGAAACCCCTCGTCGGGTGGAGGCAGCCAGGAGGTGGGCTGCCAGGAGATGGGAGCCACCGATGAGGGGATCAGGGTTCATAGCTGGATGCAGAGGAGCAGCCTGGGCTGGGGGAAAAAGCGACTTAATTTAGCGGCTTTGAACCATTCCCATTACATTCGACAGGGTCAAGAGGACCATGAGGCTATTTCTGAATATCCCATCTCAGTGTGTAGGAGCACAGACCCAGGGCAGGCGCCTGCAAATGCTTCCCTCTCACCACCAGGCAGCTCAGTACCAACTCAGACTGGCCCTGGGGCTGGGGCCAGCAAAACAATCCAAAGAGCTCACTCCATCTCTGCTCTTGAGGGCTTCTCCGAGGGGTGGTGGGTACATAGCAATGGCACAGATGGTGGCAGATGGTTAGAGGAGTGCCAGGGGCAGGCATGGTGCGTGGGAGGCGGGAGAGGCTTGATGGGGGACACTGTTTCTTGAGACATTCGCTCCTTCATTCCACAAGTGCTTAGTGTACACCAGCTCTGTGTCAGACATTGTCCTAAGGGCTGGAGACTTAGCTCGGGGCAAAAACAATAACACAAAAACCCCTGCCTTTGCAGAACCTGCTTTCTGATCTGAAGGATAAAGACAACTCCAAGATAAATTAATGAAGTCTATGGCAAATGAGGTGGTGGTAGTAAATGCAGAGGGGAATGGGATGTGTCCCATGGGCAGGGACATTTCAGACAGTGTGGGCAGGGAAGCCCTCGTTGAGAAGCGGACCTTGTAGCCAACTCCTGAAGGCAGGAGAGGGAGCCCTGTGGTCACGTGAGGGAGAGCATTGTGGGTAGCTGGAACAGCAATATGAAGGCCATGGGCACAGAGGCCTGGCAGGATGAAGAGCCTCCAGAGACCTGAAGGGCAGGGATAGCAGGAACAAGAAGGGTGGAAGGGGATGATGTCAGCCGAGCCGGGTGATGGAGGGCCTCGGAGGACACTGTAAGGGTGTGGGCTTCTCACAGGACAAGAGGATTTGTGAAATAACACAATCCTCCAGCTGCCACACAGACAGCAGGCCAAACTCGGCAAGGACAGGGGTGGAGGGCACCTCATGGAAGCGACTGAGAGGATCCTGTGAGAGATGATGACACTCGGACCGGGTGGTAACAGCAAAACGTAGCCAGAGTCCGCTTGCGTCCTTCATGCAGGGGCAGCAGCTGCACCGCCCCTGCATGCTGTCTGTCTGTACCGGGCAGCCAGGGGCAGAACCCAGGTAGCCAGAGTCCACGAGTGTGGCATACTCAGTGCCTTCCAGGGGGAGGCAGGCAGAGGGGACGTGGCTGGGTGGGGCAGGAGGACAAGAGCGGTACTGGAAGGGGCCTTGAAGGCCAAGCAAGGAGCTGAGGTTCAGTTCTCCCGCCTCTCGTCCTCCTCTGGTACCCATTCCCGGTGCCCAGGTCCCAGGGGGGAGAAAAAGAGGAAAGCAAGACAGGATCGGCCTTGCTTGGCTTTAAATTCACTTCAGTGGCGCTGTCTGTTTTATTAAATCACGCGGTGTTTCTATCCTGGGTATCTCTCTGGCAGGAGGCTACGAAGTCTGACATCTGAGGCAGAGTTTGTCTCCTTCAGATGTAAATAAATCCACCATGAACACTACCAGGAGATAAGCCACAGGAGCCAGTCGACAAACCAGAGATTTGTCACTATTGTTCCCAGCAAGCACCTGGCCCGCTGGTCCCCAGCACTCTGGTGGCTGCCCCATCTACACAGAGGGAACAGACCGCAGTCCCAGCCTTGGTGGCTTGAACTGCACCTGCTTTGGGCCTGAGGAAATCACGGTGAAGGAAGGGGCATTCACCTGAACACTGAGAAAGGAACGGATTGTGCTGGAGGGAGATGAAAGACAGGCAGGGCCGAGGCACCTGGAGGGCACGGGCTGGGGAACCTGGACCCACTGTCTGCTGCGTGAAGGCTCAGGATGCAGGAGTGAGGGGCGGAGTCCACATGGCGAAGGGCAGAGGTCAGCATGGAAGGGCCTCGCTGGACTGGCTGAGGGGTTTGGATTCTGCACTGCAGGTGCTGGGAGGCACTGCAGGTGTGGAGAAGAGGGGTTTCAGCAAGGAGTCGAAGCCCAGACCTATCTCAGAGAGATGACTTGAGTGATGGCGGTGGTGTGGCTTGGGAGCCGAAGAGGGTGGCAGGCAGAAGAGGTGGTAGTAGTGAGAGGAGAAAAGGAACAGGAAGCCATAGGGCAGCTGCTGGGAGGAGCAGAGGCGGGCAAGTCCCCAGCCCAGAAGGAGGGCAGAAGAGGTGATGGTGAGGCTGTCTGAGTACCGAGGACCCTAGAGAAGCAGCTCTGTGAGAGAAGGGTGCCCTGCTGCTCGGCTCCCTACTCATATGGGGGAAATAAACAAGTGGCCATGCCCAGGGCCTGGGACCTGGAGAGGGTGTATCTAGTGCCAGTGGGACCAAAAGGGAGCAGATCCTTGAGATGAAGACAGCTGCTGACAGTGGGCGGTGAGGGAGCAGGTGGGGGCCTGGCCTGGGTGGAGTGAGAGGGCAGGGGGAAGGGCCCTCAGCGGGGAGAGATTGAAGACTAAAGAAGCATCCTGCAGGAGGGGCTGTGCAGGAGCCTCTGAGGATGAGCCGGGGTCTCCATCCAGGCCCGTGGTCCACGCTGCGTTGGGGACTGTGGCCTGAACATCCAGGACAACAGGGTGCCCGGGGTAGCAGGACCAGGGAGGGAGAGCAGACTCCACAGTCTTGGGCCTGCCTCTTACCTTAGAAACCCACAGGATGCACCATGTTGTTCCACGCAACCCACCAAACCAGCCTTGCCCTCTCCTCCCTGCAGATCTACCTTCCTCAGAGCCCTCAGCCTGGAGAGGGTCACACCAGGCACCCGGTCCTCATGCTCTAGGGAACATCCTCCATCCTGCAGCCCGTCCCTGGCCAGGGACCACGTCCTACCCTGCCCATTCTGAGAAATCACTGATTGCCTCTTGCCTCCACGCCACGGCTCGACAGGGGGCTGCAGCATACTCCAGACAAAGTGGCCTTCATCCTCCTGCCCATCCCACTGTCCTTCACACATAGGCCTGATGATGGCACTCTCTGTAGGAACCTTCAGTAAGTCCCACTGTCACTCAGATCAGCAGAATATCCCGCAGCTTACAAGGACTTCACATGGCCCTCCTCATTGGTCTCTCCCTCCCTGCGGCGCCACCTCCTGACTTCTCTAGAACAATGAGCACCTCCCTACTCCCGGACGTTGGAAAGTACTATTTTCTCAATTGGGCACCTTCTTCTCTACCTCATGGGCCTGCCTGGCCCCTCCTCAGCTTTTAGGTCCCAGCTGAAGTGTGACTTCCTCAAGGGTCTTTCCAGAAACAGTACTCCCTTCCCCCACTGTATGCTTTCAGAGTACTATGTATTTTCCCATTGATAATTTCTTCCCATACTCGCACGGTTTAATGATGTCATCATTTACTTGGTATCAGGACAATAAGCTCTCTGAACAAGCCCCGTATCTATTCTTGCCCATTTCCTGGTATAAAATAGGCATTCAATAAATAGCTGAAGAGCAAATAAATGGAATAGGAAACTGAGGCTCTGAGAGCTTAAGAGACTTTCTTAAGCTCACACAGGGAAGGCTGAACCAGGATTCCAGGGAGTCTCCCTAGTAGCAGGTTAGCAGTCTCCCCTGCTGGGCCCCTCTGCTGGAGAGCAGCGCTTGGAGCCATCCTGATTGTCTGACTTCCGGGTTCTAACCAGTGACTTCCGCACTGTGGCCAAACTGTGGGCTCGGGAGTTTGTGACCCTCTGGCTAGAGCCACGGGTCTGTCCTGAAGATGCCACCCTTGTCTCCAGAGTTCTTCTCTTGGGCACCCTTTCTTGGCACCTTCCTGTTTTGACTGAAAATGCAGAAAATGCAGTTTGGAGATTTTCTCACACTTTAAATACAGCATCATATTTCATGGTTACAACTCTGGAGTCATAAAATACAACCTTCAGCTGACACCACGTCCTAAAATATTCATTTGCACTTTCTCCTTCCCTGGCAAGGGGCCTTCTGCACAGCCATTAGCTCATGCATATTCCAGGGTGCAGGTGTGTGGTGGTGATAGTTGCCTTTCCAAGTTTATGACTTTATTTATGATCGACTTTAGGTTCTGAAATCTCTCCAATTAACTGTAATTTTAGAAAACTACCCCACTCTCCCACTGCTGCCTGTTAATCCCACAATGATTCTCCAGTTCCAGGGAGGGATGGGGCACATAGGCACCATGTCTTCACTCAGGTCGCCTCCAGGGCTCCATCTTGGAGGACTGAGGGTGCTTGGCACTGGGCCTCTGTCTAGATTCTGCCCCCAGCCGGGGCTCCTCAGCCTCTGAGGAAATGCAAACCCCAAGAGGCCTGGGTGCTGTCTTGCAACTCAAGTGCAAGATGGAGAGGGCCAGGCATGGGCACCCCTCGAAGCCACAGCCTCCCCTTTCTTGTCCTACATGGCTCAGCATCTCTGTTCATGCTCAGCCTCCTCAATCGCCCCATCTTATGGGCTCCAGACACTGTCCTTTTATCCTTGGCTTTATCAAAGACACTCATTTTTTTTTTTTTCTCTATTCAGTACTGGGGATTGAACCCAGGGCCTTTGCACCAAGCTACCTCCCTAACCCATTTTTTAAAGCTTTTGTTTTCTTTTCCAGACAGGATCTTGCTATGTCACTAAATTGCCTAGGCTAGACTCAAACTTGTGAGGTACCTGCCTCAGCCTCTCAGGGTGCTGTGATTACAGGTGTGCACCACCACACCAGGTTTCCTTTCTTCTTAAAATGAGGAAATGACCAATTCATAAGAACATCGACATGGCCCAGGGAACTCCTTCCACAGGAACAGCCACAGAGGTCGCCTCTGGGGACAGATGCAGGTGGAGCTCAGCGTCGACCAAGTAATTCTCCCTTGTGGGGTGCTCATCATGGACCAGGCATTGTGCTGAATTTGTCACCTGCACACTCTCATTTAGTACTCCAACCACCAGGGAAGATGGGCATCACCACCCTCGCATTTTACAGACTAGGCAACAGAGGCTTAGTGAGTTTTTTAAACTTTCTCAGTGCCATATAGCTTCCAAGTGTCAAAGTCAGCTTCCAACTGACTCTACTAGCTATCAACTCCAGAGTCACAGCAGTGAACATCTGTCTCCCTGTCTCTGGGGCCTACATTGGAGAGTCTGGCCCAGCCACTCCTGCTCACAGGAGGTGGGCAGGCCTTGGCCTGGCTTCCCTGGTGGGGAGAAGAAGCTGCTCCAGCACCCCCAGCCCTGCCCTACGGCAGCGCAGCTGCCCAGAATATGACCTCAGGCCCTTCCCTGAGGGCGTCTTTTCTGCCAAGATTCCAGGACAGGTGGCAGAGGAAGGCCAAGGGGCGGTCACAGGAGCCTGGCAGAACCTGGCCTGGGCAGCCCTGCAGGGGACACGTATGCCTGAGGGCCAAGCTCTCAAGCTCCAGACGGCCAGACGGGAGGAGCCGTGCTGGCTTGCGGTGGACACTGGTGGCCAGCAAGACACAGCCTTGGGCAGAGTCCAGTCTGCACCACTCCCCGCCTGTCACACAGCAAAGCCCCGCACCTCCCCAGACCTCAGCTCCTTGTCTCACAGCAGAGGAAGACAATGCCTTTACCTCTTAGATTAAATTAGATAACACAGAGTCTGGTGTACCAAAGGACTAAATAAATAAATTCTGGCCTGTAGTGGCAATGACAGTAAGAATCACAACACTTTACATTCGTGCTGTGAACAAGGGCCTCTGCTTTAAGCTTTATCAACAGGAAACTCATCTCTATACACCCTTCTGTTTCTATCACGGGCCCTGGACTGAGATGTACCATCTCAGCACATCTGCCTGCAATAGCTGCTTCCTGCCTGGTCTCCCTGTTGTACTTCTTGCTGAACTACAGTTGCTCTCCCTCCCAATACCCAGAGTGATTTTCTTTTTTATTTTTTTAAAACAAGTTAAATTAGATCGAACTATGTTTAAAACTCTCCCCTGCTACCTCTTGAATTTAGAACCAAACCTTGCTTCTCTCTCTGCCCCCTCATCCCTGTCCCCTCACTCTACTTTCTGTTTCCATAACATGCCAAGGTCTTTCCCACCTCAGGACCTTTGCACTTGCCTTTCCTTTTTCTGGAAGGGTACTTTCCGGGTCTTCACACAAAGGCTCTTCCTTATCACCTGGGACTCAGTTCACAGGTCCCTCCCCAGAGATCCCTCCTGCTGGCTCCATCTAAAGTACCCTCCTCAGGGCTAGCTACTGTATTTCCTTCCTACCTGGATCCCTACCTGAGATTCATTTGTTTTCTTGGCTGCTTCCCGTCTCCTAGATGCTTGGATATAAACTCTACAAGTGCATAATTTGATCAGCACTGCCATTTGCCATACGTAACTACATGTGCACTCCACAGGCCTCAGTACGCAAGAGCTGAATCCTCACAGTGGACACATGCTAAGCATTCCACACAAAATCTTGACTCATGGAGTGAGTAAATGAATAAGCAGTCATCTCTGTACGGCTGCTGCTTATGGCCCAACTTTAACCCTCAGAGAGGTTTAGCGGCATGCCTGTGACCACACAGCCATGAGCTGTGACGCAAATCGCTGTCCACTCCCAGTCCCACAGCCTCTGCTTTGCATTCTGCAAGGGCCAGAGAATCTGGAACGCAGCTCAGCACTCGCAGTCCTAGCTGCTAGACCAGTGCCTATTCCTTGGGTCTGGTGGCAGCCTGCAAAACTTGGTTTGACTCACTTCTCAGGCTGCAGCCAGTTTCTTCTCCACCCCCTTCCACTCAGCCCCCAGCATCTCTGAATTTCCGTCCCTCCTCGGGAGGCTTCTTTGAAGCTGATGGCTAAAATCCACACAGTCTTCCTTTTTATGAGCCAATGACTTTGTCCAAAGCTCAGCATCTCCCAGGAACCTCTGCCTTTGAAACATGCCCGCGGTGACCCAAAGGCACAGGAGGATCACAGCCTGCCTCCTGCCCTCTGCCAGCTGGACCCTGCCTCAGTGGACCAGGATCCTCGGGCTGAGCCTCCCTGGGGGTCGACTCACACTTGCTCTGCCCATCTTCCTGCTATCTCCCTCACCCTGTGCTGTTACTCCAGACTGAGCCCCTTCCGGTGAGGCAAAGCACTTCCTGCATGGAGCAGATGCCCAGGAAACCTGGGACTGAAGAGGTTCTGTCACTCAGAGCTGCTGGGCAGGTGGGTAACGCAGGCTGGAAATTTCCCTCATGCTTGCTAACCATGCTGCTTGCTGGCTGGGTGAATCAGACCTATCCAGCACTCTCCATGCAGCAAATGTTTACAGACCACTGCCCATCGGATGAGGTTTAGCCACTCATGGTGCCAGCCCTTGAGAATTTGACACGAGAAGGAGAAAGACTAAGAGGATTTTACTCCTTCCTGATCACAAGTACCTCAACTCTGTCATGATCAAGGCTCCTAGCAAGGTGCAGGCAGAAGTGTGGCGAACACCCTTCACTCCTGGTTAAGCCTGGCCTCCCAAGGAAGAACACTTCGCAAAATCACTTTTGGAAAAGCACTGGCATTACTGAGACTGCTTCTCGGGATACTCTTGTAGCTTGTGGTGAATTAGGATGGAGAAATGGAGCGTAGGTGGGGGGTGGGGCCTTCAGGAGCTCCTACCCTTTGAGCAGAACCACATCTCAGCCCCTCGGGCAGCAGGGAGCCTCCAGGCCAAAGCCCTTCTGAAAGCAAGACTTGACCTTGCTGTCCTCTGCTGGCTCCCCTGGTGTGTCAGGAAGGGAGCATTGTCTGTGAAGCTCAGTGGGGTGTGACTTAAGAGGCGACTGAGAGACCGAGTAGAAAGGCTGGACTGGGACTCTTTCCAGAAGGACCTTGGGTTCCACACTAAGGATGCGGAACCTGACCCTGTTGGTGATGAAGAGCCACCAACCAGATTCTAAGCAACGGGTGACTGTGTCAGATCTGGGCCTTAGAGAGTTACACCTACATCAGAGGATGGATTGGGATGTGTGTGGGCAGGGGCTGGAGAATGGCTGCCCACAGGAGACACTCATAGAAGGCAGGTGAGAGACAAGAAGGCCTAGACTGTCATGGAGTCCTCCTGAGGAGTGGTCAAGGTGGCAGGAATGGCTGGCACAGAGGGACATGGTAACTGATGGTGCAGGAGGTCGGGAAGGTGAGAGCCTGAGGTGTCCCTGCCATGCCTCGGGACCTGAGAGAATTTAGGAAGGCAGAAAAGGGGACTGTAGTCTTCTTGGGCTCTTCACAAAGAAGAATCAACATGGCTGAGGCCAATTTTACTGGCTGAGGAGGAGTAAAAAATATGGAAGCAAGTGGCAACTCAGATTGATTGGTTGTGGCTTGCCTGTTTGAAGAAAATTCACAGCTGTCTCCGGATGCAAGCAGGAAGGGTGCTGTGATTGATTAATTATGTCTTCCATGGGAGTGGGAATAAGGGGAATAGGTATGCATGCCTGTTTTCATCCCTAGTGCCAATAATAAAAAGTGTGCACATATGACAGGAGGAAAGAGCTAGTCTTTTGAGAATAATTACAGAAGAGCTTCCTCCAAGAGAAAAGTAAAACTTGAACCAAAGGACGAGCTATTTGCTCCAATTATTTCTCAATTCCTTGAACTCCTCCCAGATTCCTATCTAGGTGTTCTAGATTCCTATCAAGGCAATTAAACATGAGAATTTAAGAACAGAGTGGTCTGTAATGCAAAAGGCTATCGAGAGGCCAAGGAATATAAGGGCCAAAACAATTGCCATCTGGTTAGGCAACACGATACAGAACAGAGGGGCAAAGGCCCCCGCTCTGAAGAGAAACAACGGGGCAGTGAGGAGGGAGATGAATCCAGACCATGCTTCCAAGGAGCCAAGTTTTGTGGGAGAATGGGGACTCTCAGGGGAGTACGACATTTCTTCAGAGGCAGTTAAAATTTATTTACATGTAGTAAAATGCCAGTCTAGGGTATATACTGTAATATATGCATATGTGCAACATGTAGTAGATAGAGATGGGAAGGAAAAATACAAAAATCATGCCTGAAATGGATATATTTATTTTTTCTCTATTCTGTAATTTCTGAGTTTTTTGAAATGATTGAGTGTTATTTTTATCATCATATAAGAATCACTGGAAATTATTGTAGAAGTAAGCTTGGCTATGATGAATTGGGGGGACAATAAGGAAGAGCCTGGGAGTGGGGTGACCAATGTCCTGGCTTGCCTGGGACTTGGGGGATTTCCAGGACTTTGGACTTCCAGAGCTAATGACAAGAAAGCTTTGGACAAATGGGGCCGAGCTGGTCACCTGGCTTGGGAGGCATACATTTTGAGGTGGCTATTGGGGTAAATAGGTTTTGAAGATACTTGGGGGCTGGCAAGAGGGCACCATGAGATAGGGACAGAAGCTGAATTTCCAGGAAAGAGAAAGCACACATAGCCAGTGTGAGAGCAGTACACAAGCTGGTGGGAGAGCGACCCACATACAACAGGAGTGATGATCTATAATGGAAAAGGAACTGGCCCCTCCTCTGAGGTCGGGGCCACAGGCAGGGCAGGCCAGCTAAAAACAGACTTGTTGGTGGCAGGGAAGGAAATTGGTGGTGCACATCTGAGGTCTAGGAGGTCAAGGCTGATGAGGCTGAGAAACACGTAGATGCCTGGAGACCCTCGGACCTCTCAGCGTTCTCCAGACTTGGGCTCCCGGATTGCCCTGCTGGAGATTTGGAGGAGCTTCCCCTGGGGACTAGATCCCACTAGAAGCCCCAGCATCCCCTCCAAGCTGCCACCTGCTCCCTCAGACTCTCTCTGGCCACCTACCTCTGCAGGAGGGCAGGGGGAAATCCCATGTGGCACTGTTCTCAGAGCTGGCGTGGCAGGTGAGCACGGCGTGGCCCTCTAGGAAGAAGCCGGGATTGCAGCTGTATCGGACTTTGTCACCAAGGTTGAAGGTTGAGCCCTGCTGGATGCCATTGGGCAGCCTCCCTGGGTTTCCACACGTGTGGCTGGGGAGAACTGTGAGGAGAGAGAAGGATATGTGGTCAGTGAGAAGGGCTTGGTCCTTGACACCAGACTGCTTAGCAACATCCCTTCGACCAGTCAGCCACCTGGGGCTCATCTCTCCTTCCACGGATGGGGCCAGCCACTGCTGACCTGTGCCTTTCAAGACTGCCAACTCCCGGGGAATGGGTCTCTTGCAAGAGATCACAGGGCAAGGAGAAGCCAGCCACACAGGAGATTTAGAATCGGACATGTATGTTTTTCTAATACACAGCCCTGGATGTGGGTGACATCCATCCTAACTGCTACAGACCCAAACCCAGGGCAACTTTAATCTCTCAGGAATGGCCACCCTGATGTCAGACTCCATGGAACGGACAGAGCAGAGTCAGACTCGAAGGAAGCCACAGAGTAGTTGCTCATTAAACCCAATGTCCTTTCTTTCATGTGTGGTCTGCCCTAGCACCCAGAGGGTCCTGTGTCCAGCAGGTGTTGGGGAGGTGAAGGAACTGGTTAGTGATGGAATAGGCGATATGAGCTGGGAAAACAAGAATTTGAGTTCTCCTTAACTTGATCTGTTTACAGGGGAAAATTGGGAGCTGGGGAACATGATGTGCACTGTGCAGAGTCAACATAATCATGGTCGGCTGCCAGTATGTACTCATCATCCAGAGGAAATGGGATGGCTAAGGGTGCAAGAGCATCTTGACCTGCCACTTAGGAGGGAGGGAGGACACACTCTTCTTGCCTGTGTGCCACTTGGTGCACCGGACCCAGCTCCTTCTGGCCCTGCCTTCCCCCCCAGAGTTGGCACTGCCTGTGCCCTAAAGGCCATAGCTCCCACCATTCCCAGGCAGGCTGCGGGGCCAGGCCGAGAGTCTCAGCCCCGCCCAGAGCACCGTCCAAGCTCCTCTCCTGAAATCCATGGGGATGGTTTCTCGAGGTCAGCTCTGACAGGCCGGCCGTGGGTGGTGGAGAGGTAGTACAGACTCCGAGTTGTGCTTGGGTTCACTTCCTGGCCCCATCGTTTATGACTTGTGGGGCCTTGAGTAAGTCTCTTAAACCTCTCCATGCCTCAGTTTCCTCACTTACAAGATGGGGAGCACAACAGCACCTTCCAAAAAGTTGTTTTGAGAAATAAAAGAGTTGAGGTACGTAATGCACTAAAGAGCTCTGGCAGACAGTGAGTACAACACCAGTGAGCCTAAGCTCCCAGTCCAGTGGGAGATGTGTACAAAAAAGGTAGCTTACGTGCTATGGTGGGATAGGGACCCAGCAGGGGTGGGGATGAATTGCAGGAGGAGGAGGCGACATCTGTGTACAACCCTGAGAGATCAGTAAGAGTTATCAAAGCCAAAAAGAGTGTTTTGGGCAGAGGAAATAGCAGGTGCAAAGGGAACCTAGGGAAGAGTGTGGGATGGCAATGATCAGGAAGTTAAGATGGGCAGGCTGGACTCCGCTGGGCCCGCGAGACCCTACAGTGCCTCTTCCTGCCCACATTGCTGGTGATGCCTGCCTTCCTATCAGGCCCAGTGATCTCAAAACGCTCTGAAAAGCAGCCCTCTCTCCTCTCTCTCCTCTCGTTCCAGGAGGAAATGGCTTGATGCAAAGGGAAAGAGCGGACTTTGGAGCCATCCTGGTACGGGTCTGAAACCAGGTGCTATTACAGTCTCTTTCTGCACCATCTTAAGCCACAAGACCTCTTTGAGCCTTAATTTCTTCAACTGAAAAAGTAGCGAGGACTTTAACATCTGACGATTGGTAGGAGGGTTACTGATAATACATGCTGCCTGGCTGGTACATGCCTGGCACCTGGTAGGTGCTTGAAAGAGCAGATGTCCTCATTCCTCTGGGCCAGGGGGCCAAGAAGGCAAGAGCCTGGGCTGCTTTACAGCTGTATCCAAGATGCTGGGACTTGTGGGGACACAGGCCTACTGTACCTGATACTAGATATAAAGAGATGAACACAGCATTAGTAGGTCTCTGTCTTCAGAGGCTTGTATTTTTGTGGGACGATCTGAAGAACCAAAGAGTTTTCCTTCCCCATTTTCTACTTCTGACAAGAGAGATAATACAGATAAAAGGATTTACCTCTACTATTTCAGGTTAGCATTTCTAATGTTACCCTACCACTGACTCCTTTGGCATTTCCCATGATCCCCCGCTGTTGGATGGTTTCCTTGGCATTTCCCATGATCCCCTGCTCCTGGCTCCCTTGATGCTTCCCATGATCCACTGCTGCTAGATCTCAACTGAGACAGTAAGTGTAATAGGTATGTGTTTGTGAGGGCTGGGAATGGGAGGGGCCTGCCAGGTAAACATTTGGAGAGGAAAGCAAGACGAGGTGAGGGGAGGGAGCCGACCGGGTGAAACAGGCTGAGAAGTGGTGTAGAACTAACGTTTCATTTTCTGCAACAAGACGCAAAGACCCAATTTAATTAAATTACTAATGTCAAATTTTTAATGAACCTGCTTCTGCTTTGGGCTTTCTTCCTTTGAAATTAATGACTGGAACGTCACTATAAATAAAAGTTGATTCTTTTTAAAAAGTCACTCTCCAATGCTTACTGCTCTTTACTTAATGAGCTGTTCATAATCAGACCACTCTGAGCTGGGTGTCCACTAGGACCTGGGTGTAATGAATGGGGGTCCATTTTTCAACACCACCTTCTTTATCTTAAACTCTGGTCCCAAGAATGGTCAGTGAATGGCGAGTAGGTAGGGTTGGCGTTCAGAGGGTCCTGGGTTTGAATCCCAGCCCTAGCATTGTGAAATTGAGCGGTAAACTTCGCCTCCTTGGGGCTTCAGTTCTTCATCTGAAAATGGGGACACTTTATTCCTATAAAGGGATTGTATTAATTTCATAGGGCTGCTGTAACAAAGTATCCCAAACTGGGTGGCCCAAAACAGCAGAAATTTATTTTCTTGTCATTATGGAAGCTACAAGTTCAAAACTGAGGAAACCTGTAGGGGAATCCTTTTTCCTTCTCTACTTCTGGTGGTTCACTGGCAACCTCTGGGGTTCCTTGCCTGGTACCTGCATCCTTCTAGTCCTGCACCTCACACTGTGTTCTCCGGCTGTGTCTCTGGGTTCAAATTTCCCTCTTCGTTATCAAGACACCAGTCATACTGGTGCATCCTAATGATCTCATTCTTTGATCATCCACAAAGACCCTATTTCCAAATAATATCACAGTTACAGATACTGGGAATGAAGTCTTCGACATATTTTTGAGGGGACACAATCCAACCCATAACAGGGCTGTAATAGAGACGAAAAGTAGATGTATGATACTTGCTATTGAGTGCCTGGAATGTTTCAGGTCCTGGGTCAAAAGTTTATTTTACTTAATCCTCAAAACAAACCTGTCAGATTATATACGTATTATCCTCTTTTTACGGGTAAAGAAATTGCGGCACAGTAAGCTGCTTGCCCAAGGCCACACAGCTAGAAAATGGCAGAGCTAGGTGGGAAATCTAGATCTTTCTGGCGGCACTATTCACTACTCTCCACTGCAAGGCACCCGAGCACATAGTACATGCACACGAAGCCAATGTTTCCTTCCTCTTGGGCTATGCTGGGGACTGCAACAAGATGAAGCCTGAGTGTCCAGGCTCAGTAGTCTGATTTTTTCCCAGTCTGATCTACCAATCCCGTACTTCTTAAACGATGTCAAGGGCAACATTTAAAATATGGTCTTTTGTTGTGTGTGTCTAATGAGCAATTTGCTGGACAGACACAGGAGACTGGAGATAAGTCACAAAATAAAGCCTTTCTAAGGCATAGCAGTCTTTGATTTTTTTGTTTTGTTTTGTTTTGTCCGTGTATTTTTTGGCGCAGATATTATGCTCTCCTGTCTATAAAGCTTCCCTTTGATTACTTACAAAATGAAGAGTGGGATATTTACATCCAACGCAGCCCAGAATGATATTATTAAAGCTGTACCTGACATTGAACAATTCCATTGTAGATTAGCTGTGGGGAATTTTGTCCCTTCTACAAAGCCCAGCTCTTGCCAATCGACATGATATTCTCCATGATTGCATGACAATGACTCTCCTCTGTGGTTGGAGTGCAGCAAAAGCAACATCATGCCTTGCTTTATTTTTAATTTGAGACTTTGGTTCTCACATTATAATGGACAGTCATTTATGCTCTCTGGACAAGCACCCTCCATATGTTTTGATTTCTTATCTTCCATCAAGTTGCTCATTTCATCTCTGTGGCCAGATAACTGATACACAGCCGCAGGAGGTCCGGAAAAGAGGATTCAGAGACAGGGTGCTTACCCTCCCACAGCCCTCTGCGTACAAAGAAGAGACGGAACTGCTTGTGCATGTGAGTGTATGTGTGCGTGACTGGGGTGAGTGGGCAGGTCGAGCAAGGAGGAATAAATTCGCCGTCTTTCAATTCCTGTCTCTGTACTAGGAACTTTTGTTTCACACATTAACTTAGCTCATCTTTACAGCTCCTGTATTTTCAGTAGTCTGGCATTTGAAGCACAATTTACTGAACACTTACTCTGTGCTACAGTCAGTGTTGGGTGCTTTGCATATATTTCCTTCCCCTAAGAGTTGTCTTACTTGGTTTCTGCAATTCTCAGCCCCTCTGATACATTATATAGTTGATATATATTATTATATCTTTATATATAAATCTGCAAACTATGTATTTATGTATGCATATATAAATACATAATCTATTTTAACATAAAATTTAATGATATATTTAACATAAAATTAATAGATACCATAAATTCAATACATGGCATTACATTGACACATTTATTGTCTTATTCCATTACAATGTACACTCTACGAAGACAGGCAGATTTTGGTTCCTTTTGCTCACTGTCGGGACTTAGTTCCTGGAACAGTACCTGGTATATAATGCCTTGATAAAGCTTATTGAACGGCTTAATAATCTTATTTAACCCTCTCTATAGCCTACTGATAGAGGGGCTATGATTTCTCACTGAGGTGACCGTGGCTGCTAGAGAGGTTGGGGCATTCACCCACAGTCACGCGAGGACTCAATGTGGGGACACGGAGGCAGGGCACAGAGCCGTTTTCTGCCCGTGCCTGACTCTGGAGCCCACATATTTTCCGCCTACACCGGGCTGTTCTTGTGCTGACCATTCTGTGTGAAAGTCCCCAGTCACCTGTGTCCCTTGACACATCCTGACAAGGGACTCATACTCATGCTCCTCAGGGGAGGACTGGGGTGACATCCAGGCAAGTCGGACTCAAGTTTGGTCTCGTATGTTTTGTGTACCTGTCAATCAAGCCGAGGCGGGTGCTCAGGCCTCAGGTGGAGCTTGCCAGCCGGTGACTTAGCCGGCCCCACCCTGCCAGCCTGACCCTGATGCTCCCTCCAGGAGCCTATTCGCTCAGCTCATCTTTGGGATTTTTGCAATCTCCAGCATCAGGGTCATTGGGGAATGTCACAAAGAAACCAGTGCCCAGACCCTTCCCCAGAACCCCTGAATCCTGCTTTTGGAGGTGGGGTCTGGCCTCACCACAAGCAGCGCTGAGAGGAGGAACAGCCCACCAGAAGCTGCTTGTGTCAGTTACCCCATTAGCTCAGCAGGCTGATCCCTCGAGCTTTGGACCGTTCAGGCTCCAGAGCCTTTCTTGTCGCTGGCTTTCACCTCTGAAAGCAGCTGCCTGGTCTCTCTCCTGGAGTCTCCCATCCTCCACAAATCAAACCCATCCTATCATCTTTCTTGTAAAAGACTCTCATCATCTCTCCCCTGGACGGGGTGCCCAGCTCTCCCCAGTGCTGGCCTTGCTACTACCCCCAGTGACTGTCCCCAGCCACGCCCAGGGAGTCTTCCGGAATGGCAGATTCACTGTGGTCCTGCCCATGGACCCAGTCAAGGGCCTGTGTGTGAAAAGTGGGCTCCCTAGCAAAAGGTGCACCTTGGTGGGCAACTGATATGAGAACAGATAATTATTGGAAACATTAGTAAAAAGGAAAGAAAGAAAAACTTTGAGACCTCTCCATTGCTGCCAGGACAGATCAAGGCTTAGACTCATACAGCCCCATCCGTCCAGGATCTGACGCCTGCCGGCATTTCTGCTTTCCCTCCTTCTGCTTTCTGCTTTCCTGGCTTGTCCACCAGTCATTACTAGTCTGAACCACACTCCCAGGCAAGCCTTGCTGGTCTCACAAATGTTCCACTGGCAAACTCCTACTCAGCCATCAAGGCCAACATTACATGTCGCTTCCTCTGTGAATCCCTCCTTGATACCCTTGGTGTCTTATATAAACCCTAAAATCCCAGGACAACAATCTTGCTAGAATGTAAATACTATTATAATGCCTGGGGCAACTGGCACCCAGAATCCTGGAACACCTATCTACTAATTAGGCAAGCTCACTCTGGTCATTTTATTAATTTTATAATTTCAAAGTCCCACATTTTAAGTGTTTGGAGTTTTTGACTCCTCTCGTAATGTGGGGGCTTTCTTTGCACTTCAATTTCTGCGCTTGTCATACAGTGTTTTAATTCATTCATTCGTTTATAACATCCTGGATTGAAAACAGCAGCTGAGCCTACTTGGATTTCTTTCTTTAGGTGTCTGTTTTCCTCTCTGGTCTCCTTGAGGAGCTGGAACAGTGTTGGGATTCTTCATGTAACTAGCAGGATGTCTGGCAGGAGAAGAGTGTCCAGTTGGAAATTGGAATGTGTTTTGTGAATTACACACACACACACACACACACACACACACACACACACACAGCATTATATAAATTGTAACACTGTATTATATATGTATATATATATATGCATGCATAATATATAGTGTGTATATATATATATTTTATGATTACCTATAAGATACAATACACACGCGCATACACACAATGAACTAGTGCTGGATGGATGAACTTTCTCTGGAAGGAGCCAGTCAGTAAATACGGTCTCCGTCATGTTTAGTTCAGTGTTTCTATGCAGTACGAATGCAGCTGTTGACACTGTACGCTCCAATCAAATGTTGTTTATAGAAACAGCCAGCAGTCCTTGGGCATAGTCTGTTGGCCCTGACCTAGTGCTATTCAGCTCTGTGTTTATTTATTTTTCCCCGTGTATAATTTATGACCTCACTGCTATTCTTTAGATTGAGATTCTAAACTCCATTTTACCGAGCTGAGTGAATTCCGGGAGCTGAAGGGCCACCCAGCTGGAAGGAGTAACCACAGCGCTAGTAGTCACCTCTCGGGGGTTTAATGCGACCTGACACTCTGCTTAGCGCTTTGTCTGGACTCCTCTATTTCGCCTCCCCCAGACAGAGGTTCTATCACTGTTCCCTTTCTACAGGGGGAAATGAGGAACGATGAGGCCAACTTCAGGGCCACGCTGCAGGTCAGGATCAGAGCTGGGCTTGGACCCTGCGCCCGCTGACTCAGTGGCCTTGACCTCCCAGAATTCGAACTGAGTTTCTATCGCTGCCTTCCTGGCACAGAGCCAGTGCTCTGGGGGCCTTCAGAGCCCCTCTCCCTGCCAGGCCAAGAGTGTGCCCAACCCCAGCCAACACATCTCCTGTTGGGTCCCTTTCCCAAACCCAGAATAGCTCAGGCTGCAAAGATCTCTGTCACCCCACCAGTGGGGCCACAGGGAGACTGTGAGAGTGGATTTCTCTCAGTGGCTTCTTTTTCAGCTGTTTAGAAGCAACGCTGAAAAGAAACCATCACAGGCTACAAAATATAGTTGCCACATAAAATACGGGGTGCCCAGTTAAATCTCAATTTCAGATAAAAATAAATTATATTTTAGCATAAATACACTCCTTGAAATATTTAGGACATGTTTGCCCTAAAAATCAAGTTGTTCTTGCTCCTTCTGTTTGGGGAGACTATGGCATGGCTCAGTCCCTGGGGCTAAAGAGCTGTAGGCTGGCACCTGGTCCTTCATGAGGCAGCTTCTAGTAACGTCTCTAGCCCAGGCCTATCACTCCCTGTTCAACCTCCCTTCCTCTACCACATCCCAGCCCAGCGATGATTCAATACGTCTGAACAGAAAAATACATAGGAAATGGTTGTCGCCCCATGGGGACACACTGCAAAATACTGTTAAGAGTACTTACATATGCAGTTTGGGGCTAAATTTGATTAATTGCAGAGTGGAACTTACAAATGTTTAGAAGAAATGTCTACTTCATACAACAGTGGCTGAGAAATGAATTCCACGAGGGAAACATTCAGTGGGCTGGCTCCTTTTAGAAAGTACTTCAGAAATCCCCTCCTCTTGAAGAAACCAAAGCTCGTGTGTTTGTCTGGGAGTTTCTGCAGAAAAGAAATCTATTTCGCTTTGCTTAATCCAGAATTTCTAAAGATTTGACTAGAAAATCTCTCCTCTCACCACTCCCCCACAGTAATACCATGTACTCTCCGAATAGCTCTGTGGGACACAGTTTGGGAGGTGCTGAATTCTGAGATACAGTGGACCCAAGTTGCTTTATTTCCTTACTAATCAGCATCATAAAAGGCAACAATAGAAATGATAGTTGATGTTGACATACAATTTTCCAGGCTAACACACTTAGCCTGGGATGGCCTGAGGTTTCCCAGTCCCACTGGTCAGTGACTTCTGGTGGGAAGATCAGTTCTCACCAGAGAGCTAAGCAGCCATGATCAGCTGAGGGTGGCTCCTGTTGCAGAAGGGCAAAGGGGCAGGCTCTAGTTTTTCACTGGACAACTTTCAGTGCAGGATATGTTTTCTGTTTGGCTGGTACAGAATGACACTCAGACCTGGTGGGCTCAAACTTTTGAAGGTTTATAGTCAGGACCAGACGTGATTGGCCTCGCCCTGTTCAGCTGCAGGCAGAATGTCCCCACTTGCAGCACAGCCCTGAGCCCATCCTGGAAAAGGAACTAGAAGAGGAGGCTCTGAACCTGGCTGCAGGGTGGCCCTGCCTTTGGGCTGGGGGTTACAACCCCCCAGGAGGCCGTCCACTCACTAAGTCATCCCATCCCTTGCCAGGGCTGTGGCCTGAGGCTGCATAACTGGCCAGGCTTTCTCCTTCACCTCCCTGGGCTGGGAGCCCCCTCCTTAAGGCTGAGCTTCGTCCTCTACATCTTGCCGGCTAGCAGGGCAGGGCTGCCCGTGGTGATGTCCCATCTGCCAATGCCCAAGGAGTTCAGAGACCCCATTTCCTCTGCTTGGCTCCCTGTCTAGAGCCTGGGGCCCCAGCACAGCTCACAACCATCTCTCCCTTAAAGCCAGAGGCAGCCGAACTTGCATCCCACTGGAAGAACCGCATCCCAAAGGCCTTGGAGCCCCCAGCCCAAGACAAGTTAGATCGAGGGGCCCAAACTGCCATCATGCACCTGTTTCCTGCACCTTCTGCAAAGCACAGTACAGACGGTGACTATAGGAGACAATGATTAAAAATTGGGTGTATCTGAGTCCCTACAATGTGTCTCGAGAATCCTTGTTCTCTCTCTTTTTCATCATCAGTCACAGCTTACTTACAGGTAAGTACACTACACTTAATCCTGTCTTCTTTCAATCTGATGATACCAAAGTGGAGATTGTGTCCACCTTACAGGTAAGAAAACTGAGGCTGGAGAGGGCAAGTGGCCTGTCCACACTCACTTCATTGGGAGCTGGTAGAGTTGGGGTATGTCCCAGCTGGTCCTTCTTGACTGTGGTGTCACTGTGGGGCAGTGGCTATTGAGACACATAGCTGGTGCACTGGCTAAGAATTTGGCTTCAGGCCCTTCTTCCCACGGTTCCCTCAGCTGTGCCAAAGACGCTGTCAGGTGAGCACTTGGCAGCTTGAGAATCAGAACAGAGGGGACGGACAGGCCCTGCCTTTTGCTGGTCCACTCATTTTTACTCCTCTCTAGAGCCTAATGACTTCTCCTAGGCTTTCCTGGAGGCCACAGTGCAGGTGGAGACTGACTATTTCAGTCCTCCAGGGTCACAGAGACAGGGGCTAGAGTGGCTTTACTCTGGAGAAGCTCCTTCCATGAGATCCAGCAATGCCCTCACATGCACACTCCTGTCCTCCCACAGTCCTCCTGCAGAGATCCATCCATAGAGCACTCCTTGTACACACAGGCTCGTACATTAGCACACACACATGCATATAAATACAGACACATGCAGAATGCATCAGTATGCAGCTCTTTTTCTTTTTCCAGTGTGAGGAATTAAAAGTCAAGACCTTTGCATCAAACTACATCCCTAGCCCTTCCCTCCTTCTCCCCCTACCTCGTTCTTGCTCTCTTTCTTTCTCTCATTTTGAGACAGTCTCATTAAATTGCCCAGCCTAGATTTGAAATTGCAATCCTCCTGCCTCAGCCTCCCGAAGTGCTGGGATTATAAGTGTGTGCCACCATGTCCGGCTACCTCTTCCTCATTTCCCCCTGTGTTAGGAACCAAACCCCGGGCCTTGTGCCCGCTAGGCAAACACCCCCAGGCCTGTACACAGCTCTTACATTCACACACCCAAAAACAGATACAACACACTCCCACACATTCAAGTAAACAACCCATGTTTATGCCTCAAAATACATATGTTTCTGTACACCCTCTATGGACTAATAGTCCTTTCTCACAGACGTCTCCTTGCACAAACAGAACACCTCTAGAGCTAATGTTGTGCCCGTACTCACAGGCCTGCCCGCACCTCTGTTCAAGCCCTGGTCAACCTCTGGTGGGGTGGGGGTGGGGGAGCATCTGACCCGAGCTGCCTCAAGCAGCTGTGGGGCCAGGCAGGCATGAACACCAGGGCTTGGAGACGGCTCTGGTAAACCGCAGACCTGGGCTCGAATTCACCGTGGTCTTCCTGGCTGGGAACAGGCAGCAGAGGCTACAGGTGAGAAGCAGCGTCTAGAGTCAGACGGGCCGTGTTCAAACCCCAGCTCCATTACATAAACAGCAAATCTCTGCCGCTCCCTACATCTCAGCTTTCTCACTGGAACGATGCGGATATGGATCATCATGTCTCTGGGAGTTGTTGAAAGGATGAAGCAAGATAGATGATGCAAAATGATTATTTTAGTGCCTGGCACATAATAAGTGCTCAATAAGTTGGGGGTGTGATTACATCTAAGCATGGACAGCTGCCCCTGTCCATTTTCACACAGGTGGCAATGCTTGAAACTGTACTACTTTTTTTGAGCTAGGTAAAGGCCTGCTGATCTGAGCCTGAAAGGCCTCCTCTAGATCCTAATGCTCGCCAATGGTCCCACCTGACCCCCAAATGACTAGGGAAACATGGGGCAACACAGAGGTTGGAGATGGCTCTGCAGACCACCGTGCCAAAGACTCCTCTCCTGGCCTTTCTTCTGAGCTGCCCTGAGCTGCCTGGCTCTCAAGCCAGCAGCTTATAGCCTCAGGGATGATGGGAAGCAATAATTCAGAGGTGTTTCCTGGAAGAGGCATTCAGTATGGTTTTGGCAGAGAAGGGAGGGTGTTCCAGGTAGAGGGGCTGGCACAAGCCCAGAGGCAAAGAAGCCTCACTGCATATTTCTGTTTTCTGGGCCCCTGTCCCTAGTGTGATTGGCTCCTAAGTTCCTGTCTGCAGCCTGAGTCTCTTGCCAGACCTTCTTCCTGACCCCAGCCAGGGTCTTGCTACCTTTGGGCTACTCCACATGAGAGTCTTACAACTGTCTCCCACCGCACATGGCCCAAACCTGCCCCCACCCCACCCTTCCCCCGGGATCCACATCGTTCCTGTGTGACCTTGGCCAGGGCTGTGGGCTATACCAAGCAGGCTCCAGGTAAGTCTTTCCCACTTTGGAGTCTGGGATGTTTTGAGAAATGATAACACACATGGGCTCTTTTCCCAGGAAGACAGGATTCACAGACTGCCAAGGTCACGCATGGATCCTTAGTGCTTTTGCCCAGCTTAGTAGACCTGCCCATCCAGCCCCTCGCTCGGAATGTCCAAGCCAAATGAGGGCTTCGCCTGTTATAGCTGACCGTGCTCCCTGAGGGAGATGGATTGATTTCATCAACCCAGGAGCCAGCTAGAACCGTGCCCACAATGTATCAGACCGACCCTCATTTACTAGGCACTTCCTGTGGTTAAGAGTTGAATCCCAGCACCACAGCTCACTGGTGAGCAATGCTAGGCAAGTCCCTGAAACCAAGTCTCCCCATCTATAAAGAGGACGATACTATAGCCACCTAGAGAAGTTCTGAGGGCCAAGTTAGTCAGTGCAGACTACCCAGCAGGACTCCCCGCACAGGCCGAATGCTGGTGTTAACTGCTACACCCCTCCTCCAGCGCCAGGCTAGGTAGTCGTGACTCTAGGTCTACAGATGAGGAAACGGAAACAGACATTAATCAGTCATCCCGATCACAGCCTGGTAAGGGGCGCAGCCAAGGCCCCAACCACTGCTCAGCCCTTCACAGCGGACTGATGCAGGGTTGCTATGGAAACTGGCAGGGCACAGAGGGAGATGTGGAGAGGCCCGTGGAGGGGTGTGTGGGTGTGCTGTGCAGGTAGCAGGCCTGTGGAGGGACCTCTTTAATCCTCAGTTATACATAGTCAAAGTTGAACCCCCCCCAAAAAAAAAGAAGGAAAGAAAATGTGATGGTGGGAAACGAGGAGTCAGGGTTGAGTGGGAGCAGAGCTCACTTTGAGAAGGTGAAAAATTCTGGAGCTGGACGGTGGCAATGACCGCACAACCTGAGTGTTCTCAATGCCCATTGAACCAAACGAACACTTAAAATCGGTGAAGATGGCAATTTTGGTTGTGCGATTTTTAAAATCATCAGTCTTTTTTTTAAAGGGAAAGGAGGTGACAGATCCTTTCACCAGCCGTGGGCCCCGCCTTGCTCACCCCAAGGAGGCAGGGGTGATCTCCAGGGAAGGGGGCCGCCAGGCCACACTGCCCAGATCTCCGCGCGCCTCCCGCCTGCCTCATTTCCAATTCCAGAATTATTTATCATCAAGGAGCTGCTGGAGATGGAATGTGAATTAGGAGCTCAGCTTGATTTTGTTTTATCTTATTTTCCCCTATGAGGTGCTGCCTGAGTGGGGCGGGGCGGGAGCCGGCCGAGCTCTGTTGTGACTTGTCGCCAAGCAAGTGCAGTGTCAGCTTCCACGCGGGAGGCTGAGTGTGGAGCACCCTGGGGCCTGTGCAGAGGATGCTCATTCCAGGAAATAATTACTCCATGTCCCTTCAAGTTGGTCCAAAAAATAGAACACCAAGGAGCAAACACACTTATACTTTCTTAATTAGTCTCCTAATTTAACCTGGGCCATTGCTAGAAAGGCACGAGGCTCTGGCAACAAACAGACCAGACTTGACTTGTTACTCCCACTTACTTGCGGGCAGCCTTGAACAAGTCTCTTAATATTGTTTGGCCTTGGTCTTCTCATCTGTAGAGTGGGGATAATGAAAGGGTACCTGTATTGTAGGGTTACGGTGAGGATGGATAAACTATTTTGTGTGAAGGCCTTGGTGCAGATATGCCAAAATATGCAAGCTGGCAGTGTTCTCACTGTGTCATTGTTATTACCACCACCATGCCCATCATCATCAATTCTAAGGGCTGGCTTCACATATGTCCACATTTAGACAAACCGAATTGCTGAGATTTTGTCCATTTCCTATTGTTTCTCTCTCTGGGCCAGTATCCTGCTTGCAGGTGCTTGGGGCTTGGTGCCCTCCCTGGGTGCCCATACCAGTGTACTTCCACCCACAGAGCTCCCCACCCTGAGGCTCGGGCCCGGGGTGGGGAGCCAGGCTGGGACCCTGTGTTCCTGCAGGCAGGGCCACAGATCAGTGAAACGGACCAGGCCCTAGTCCGCCGGGCCCAGCTCAAACCCGACTCAGCATTTTGTTAGTTGTGTGATCCTGGACTTGTTTTGCTTAATTATTGTCAAACACACACAACATGGGATTGAAAACCCTAACCATGTTTAAGTGCACGGTTCAGTGGTGCTCAGCACCTCTCTACAGTTGTGCTACCATCACCACTGTTCAGCCACAGAGCAGGTTTCCTCTGGCAGAGGCAGGGCCCACGGCTGGTGAATGGGCTCTGCCACCCTGTGCCCTCTGCGCTGTAATTCCCATCCCCTCCCCCATCCCTAGCAACTGCCCTCTACCTTCTGCGCCTGCACCTCACTGCTCTGAGCACCTCCTGTAAGAGGAATCATACAGTATTGTCCTCTCATAACTCTGAGTCATGTCTCTGAGGTGCAGGCTGTGGCAGCTATGGGGCCATCACAAACCTGTTTTTCAAAGGTATGCAACACGGATAACCATACACCTTAGAGCTGCTCTCTGGATGGATCCTCTATGTATTCTGTGGCTCAGACGCCAGCCCTAGAATATTCCAGAACCTTCTCCTTTCCTTGCCCCTGTGCCCAACCATCGGCCAGTCCTGCTGACGATGCCTAAAGCCACGCACTTCCTTTGGGCTCCCTTGTGGGTAGCGTGGCCCAAGTCTCCACATTCTTCACTCCAGATCTACGTATGAAGGCCTATTGCCAGACTCCCTGATCCATGCTCAGCCCCACACACCCATTCTCCAAATAGCAGCCAGTGGTGTTTTGAAACACTGTGAAAGCATGTCTCTCTCCTGCTGAAAATTCTCCATGAGCTTGAGAGGTACAGCATCCATTTGGCCACCTCTGCCAGTATCCTCCGGTTCTCACTCACCAGGCTCCCGCTGCGGGGGCCCTTTCTGTCCCTCAGGCTGACCAAGCCAGTTCCTGTCTCAGGTCCTTTGCACTAGCTGTACCTTCTTCTTGATGTGGACTTTTATTCAGTTATCTGCTTACCTATCCTCTCCTCCCAGAGGCCGCCCTCTCCACACCCATCAGAGCACCCCATGGGTGCTCTCCATGCGGCTGTTCTACTTTAATTCTTTGCATGGCACTTTCCATTATTGGCTATTATCCCCCACCCACATTTTTTTTTTTTTTTACTAAATATCTACCCCACTAGAATATAAGCTGTATATGGCCAGGGAACCTGTCTAATTCATTCCTCTGTGTATACTCGGAGTGTGGCATAGAGTCATGGTTGCAGTGATGGCTTGGCCTGCCCCAGCCCACTTGTTGAATGAGCTGACAAATGAGCAACCAGGCAAAATTAGACGAAGCTCTCCTCATGGGGCCTGGTGGTCACAAGGATCATTGTGCCATCCTAATTACTACCTGTACCTCCTGCCTCATCGATCTGCAAGGCCAGCCTTAGCTGTATGAGTTAGGACAAGATTATTAAGTGTCCTGGACTTTCTTTGTCAGGATGGGAGATGAAACTCATCGAAGGGGCCACTAGTGAGTAGGTTTGGGCCTTATAGGTCTACATGCTGGAGTGTAGCTTCTGTGAATCCACAATGGCCTATCCCACCCCCGGCTGGACAAAGGCCCCAAGGAAAGGCTGGGCAGGGCTAGCCCCGGGAGGGTGAGCCAGTTGCTGGGGACAAAGGGGGCAGATGAACAAGCGCTCTCTAGGCCACAATCACTGAAGACAGAGCCTGCTGCCTCCAGGACCTGAATGCTTCCCGGGTCTGGGTCACTGCAGCAGGGACACCAACCAGAACTTTGAGCCTGCCAATGAGCATATTCATTTATCAATGAATGGTGCAGATCTCCTGCTATGTGCCCGCCGCTGGACCTTTTAACTCAGCCACGGTGTGTGCATGCGTTTGCGCTGCTGCTATGTGCCTGCAGATGCCACCCCGAAAAAAATAATCAAACAGCTCTTTAAGTGACGCTTCACGCAGAGTTTCCATGGCAACACTTTATGAAATAGCAGTGAGAACTTCAGTGGGCCTCTCTCCCCTCCTCCTCCCCTGGCTGCCGCTGACCCTTGCTCTGCCAGGCTGTGCTCCGACAAAGCCCTGGGTTGTCTTGGCTGTGGGACCTTACCCAGTCTCTGCCTCAGCTTCCTCGCTTGCTAAATGGGCAGGATAGCAGTACACATCTCACAGGATCATCCTAAGAAATGCATGAATTGGTGTGCTGCAGGTGTGATGAGCAGAATTCTGTGAGGGTCCTCAGGAGTCCCAGCCTTGGGTCTCACACCCAACATCCCCTCCCCTCGGGTGTGGGTGTCAGCCACGAATGTGATAGAATGTCACTCTTGTGATTCAGTAAAGATCTCTGGCAAAGGTGAAGGAATTTTTTTGCAGATGTCATTCAGGCCTCCAACTGGTTGACTATGAGTCGATCTAAAGGGAAATTACTGTGGGTGGGCCTGACCTAATCAGAGGACCCCCAGGGTTTAGTGGTCAGAGACTTGAAACAGCAGAAATTCTCTTGCTAACCCTGAAGAAGCAAGCTGCCATGATTCTACAGTTGAAAGGAATGACTCCTGCCCACAGTCCTGTGAGCTGGAGAGAGGGCCCCAAGCCTCCGAAAAGACCCCAGGCCCAGTGAATACCTGGATTCCAGGTTTGTGAGACCCCAAGTACAGAACCGAGTCATGCTGGCCAAGACTTACAACCCACAGAAGTTGCAAGATAATAAAGGTGTTTTAAACTAAGGGACCATTTGTTACGCAGCAATAGCAAATGGATACACTTAGCACTGGGTGGATGTTCCCAACTGGGGATACCATATCAGCCGCCCACACAGCAGCCTGCCCTCAGCATGCTGCATGGTATCTGCTTGCCTGTCCCCATCTGTGACCTTCTGACACAGCCAGAGTAAGCCAGACTTGACGTTCAGGATGACCCAGGATGTTACATAAGATCATATAGCATACATTTCCCTCATGGGCACAACGAAATGGTGTCTGAAAATGGTGTCCTGTTGATTGCATGGAAAAGAAATATATGCATGGCTGCCACTGGTTTAATTGTCAGTGTCAGAGGACACAAGAGCTCTAACGCCCCAAGGTGGGACTGTGAGGGCCTCACCCCTGCTTGCTGTCTGGTGCGGTGCTGGCCATAGTTCAGCACTGTCTTCCCTTCCCAGAAAACGCAGGGCTAAACGCAAAATGTGCCTTGGGAGCTGGCAGGTGGCACTGCATGGTTTGGGCCCTCTGTCTTCAGGTCTTACCTCTACGTGTCACACTTAGTCCCAGTTTGCCTGGGACATGTCATGTCCAGGTTTAGTATAGAAAGCCCCATGTCCTGGGAAGTCACCTGTCCTCTCTGTCCCCTTGTTCTCCAGACTCCTCTGCAGGATCTCAGAGGTTGGACTGGCTGCAGTGATGGCTTGGCCTGCCCCAGCCCACTTGTGCCGGCTCCCAGTGTACCCAGGGCATGCTATTTCCTTGGCGCCTGCTATCTTCCCTGTCAGGTCAGCCCACAGGAACCCCAGAGGCCGAGCCTCCGGAACGGGTCTCCACCTCAAATCCTCTGTGTTGGAAACTGCCTTTCATTTGTCCAAGGTTTGAGAAAACCCCCATCTGCTCTGCCTCTGGGATCCCTCAATTATTCTACACGCAAAGTCCTTGGGAGCCCGATCCACTCTCACAGGCATTATCAGACCGCTGGCTTGGAACCTTGATGCTTTTTAAAAGTGGTTTCTTCCTAACGAATCATTAATGTATGGTACAATTCTATAGGGCAGCCTGTGTCAGGCACTGGGGACTGGGACACAGATCAGACGCAAGCCCTGCCTGCAAGGGGCGCACAGTCTTCGGAGGGACAGATGTGCAAGCAAATAATCACAGGAAGATGAGGGGGTGTTGGAGCAGAAGCCTGTGCTGGGAGCTGGGGGTGGAGGCGTATGCATTTCCTGTGGAAACAGAAATGCGCATTTGCCAACCAGTCTGAGCTTGGGAATCAGACGCCTCCTCCCCTGCTAACAGGTCTCTCTAGAGGATGAGAGCTCTGCATTTCTTTCCGTTTAGCAGAAGTCTATGCATATGACAACTCTGAAAAGCACCCACTGATTGGAGATCTATCTGGCTTGAGGGCGACTCTGGAATTGGGAGGCAGTGATCTGGCAACATGCTCATGCAGGTGAGGTCTGATGTGGGCCACATCTTCTGTCCTTTTTCAGGACAACCTCAGGCCAGCTTTTCTGACTCCATCTCTTTCCCTTATTTCCCATTCTTGGCTAGTACTGGACCCAAAACTAAGTCCTGTTCATCAGTGGGATAGAAAGCACCATCTCTTCCCCTGCTAACCTCCTACTTTCAAAGGCGAGAGAACCCAGAATGCCACGGCCTGAGGAGCCTCTATACCAGACCCCTGCCAGCTGAATCAGGGCACATGTGAGGTTTGTCGCTGATGCTGCCAGGCGCCCTCCTGATGGCCTGCACCCTGGCCACTTCCTGTAAGTCCAGGCTGGTCCAAGTCTACCCCTTCCCCGCAGTCTGCCACTGACGTCCCATTATGCTCTGGAGGGCTAGAGAGCTGTACTCACCAGGAATGGGGTCTTCTGGCATAATGTGCTCTGTCCTGTTTGAAAAGCACTGGGTGCCCGCGTCTCAGTGACAGGTTAGAGAGGATGACAATGTCAAATAGAGGTTCCAAGTACCATTTTGTAGTCAGAGCTAAGTGTCTACTTTGATTGTGTGGCTTTGAAAAATAGCACTTCTCTGCTCTTTAGGTGCCTCACATGTTAAATATTAAGACTTGAGGATATTGAGAGGATTAAATGAGATACAGCACCAGCCGGCTGAGTTATTTGGGACAGGGTAATCCAGGAGGGCTTCCCAGAGGAGCTCACACTGGAGTAGAGACTTGAGTGATGTAGAAAACACTTAACACAAACCCAGCACCTAGTAAAGGCTTCAGGAATGGCATGGTACCTGTTTAGGCTGGATAGGATGTAAATCAATCCAGCAAACTGGTGTGGTTTGGGCTAGGGAGAAGAGGCTCTGGTTGCTTTGTTCAGGCCCCTGACTGCAGGGCCAGGCAGCCACTCAAATACCATCTTCCTTGCACACACCCTCCCTCTTTGCAGGCTTCATCTACTTTTAATGAGGTTGAGCGGATTGGTCTGAACGCAGCCCCTGAGGAGGAGGAGGAGTGAGTCTTGTATGCAGGCAGAGTTGCTGTTTGGTCTCACCCAGAAGGGTTTGTGGTTAGAGAAGTCACATAAAGATTTAATATGGGAAAGACGTGTGCAAAGTCTGTGCAAACAAACCTGTTCTGCGGAATCTGCCCATTGCATGCCAGCCTGGGTTCTCAGCCTGCCTGGGTTCTCAGAGGGCATTTTAAGTGAGATTCATTTAACAAACATTCCATTTGCAAACGACTCAGTGAAAATAGATTTATTATCACTTTTCTGCTCAAACGTTGGGACGGCTTTCCCTCTCACTCACAGTGAAAGCTGAAGTCCTTTCCCCAGCCTGCAAGGCCCTGCCTATACTGTTGTCTCTCTACCCTCCCACCTGCTTCCCTACGGAACTCCGGCCTTGGGGCCTTTGCACCTGCAGTTTCTTCTCCCTTAAATGGTCTTCCTTCTAAAGATCAAATTGCAGGTTTCACTCCCTTAATTCCTTCAGTGTTTTCTCAACGCCAGCTTCTCCCTGAGATCCTCCTGGACCACCCTGCTTAAAACTGCAAGTGTTGCCTGCAGCCCTACCCCCTCCCTCTCTGGTCTCATGTTTTTCCCTTCATAGAATTTCAAAGCATCTAACATATCATGTAGAATGTATAATTATACTGTTTACTTTATCTAGAACGGAAGTCCCACAAGGAAAGGAGTTTCTGTTTGTTTCATTCATTTCAATCCTTAGAGCTTAGACTGGGGTCTGGGAAAGAGCTACTGAAAACATGAACAAAGGAAGGAAGAAAAGGCAAACAAGCGCCACATGATCGAGCACAGATCCTGCTGTTGAGCCTGCGAGTTTCAAATCTGCCTTTCTCCCCCTGGCTCTCGGGGTGCTCTACAAAACGAAACCCTGGCCACGTCACTCTCCTCCTTAAAGCCCCTTACCAAGCCCGCCACACGACCCGAGTAACTACCATTCGTCAGTGCACCTGTCGCCCCAGCACATGGCCCTTCTGCAGCTTGACAGCCCCCTGGAATCTGGGGAGGCTCAGAATACTCATGTCTAGGTTCTGCTCCTAATGACTTATATTTGATCCGGGGCGAGGCTTGAGCATGGGGACTTTTTTTAGTTTTGTCAGAGTTGCCTTGGGGTTATAGTTGACATAAGAAACCACACCTAAAGTGTACATGGATAAATGTGAACATAGATACAGTCCTTTTAAAACATCACCAGAGCCAAGATAATGAAGGCATAAGTCGAGTCTCCTGTGACGCCCGCTCCAGAATCCATCCCTCAATCCGCCCCCCCAGACAACCACTGATCTGCTTTCCCTCTCTCGATTAATTTGAAATTCCTAGCATTTTATATAGATGGAAGTATACAGTATGTGCTGTTTTTTGTCTGGCTTCTTCCACCTCGTATAATTGAGATTCAGCCACGTTGTTGTGTGTGTCAGCTATCCATTCTTGTTTATTGGTGAGTACTATTCCATTGAGTGGACATGCCACAGTCTGGTTATTCGTTCATTTGATGGATATCTGCCTTATTTATAGCTTTGGATTGTTACAAATAAAATTGCTATAAGCATTTGGGTAGAAGTCATTGGGTGTATATGTTACATTTATTTTTCTTGGGGCAGCAACTGGGCATGGAACAGCTGAGCCATAAGGTAGGCACATGTGTTTAAATGTTTAGGAAACTGCCAAATTTTTTGCCGAGGCGCTTGGTTGTGCCAGTCAGCAGTCTCACCTGAAGTACATGAGTCTCGGTGAGCATGGAGGATTTCTGACAGCTTGTCCGAGTGATTTTAGGGTGCGGGTGGAATGCAGAACAACCACTCTCAACAGCAAGACCTTTGTGACTTAAGCAGTGCTGGGGAGTGACTTAAGCAGTGCTGGGGAGTGACGGCAGGACTTGTCCAGGTTCAGACCCCAGTTCTGCCCTTATTAGGTGTAGGACTAACCCTCTCAGTCCTGCTTTGTTCATAAAGTGGAGACTCTAATCACAGCACTTGCCTTCAGGGCTGTTGCAAAGATGTGCAGGTAATATATTTAAATAGACCCAGGCACATGGTCAACAACTCACTACAATATGTGCAATTATCTTTTGATCTCTGCACTCCTAGCCCCTAGTTATGGTTCTTGGCACATGTTAGGGCTAGAATCCTCAAGTGCTTCCATTCCAGGCTCCTGATACTCTCTGATATAACTCCAGGACTTACCCCCCACCCACACACACTCCAGTCAAGACTCTGCTACTCTGTCTTCATTCCTGCAGGTGGGGCCCCAAACCTCACTCCTCTCCTGGCCTGTCCTCACCCTTTGGATGAAAGCCTGTCCTCTCGGACCCCAGAGGCAGGATTTCTCAGCCCAGAGGGGTGAGTGGTAGGACCTACAGTGCTGGGAGTACAGGATTCGGCATCAGGAATATCTGAGTGTATGTCCTTGTTCTGCCTCAAATTGGTTAAGTGAATTAGACAAATCATGGGCTCTCTCTGTGCTCCATTTCATCATCTGTAAAACAGAGATACACATGACCTTTCCCCACATGATCGTGGAAGACCCAGTGAGAACCTGTACATCAAGTCTTTAACCTGTGACAAAGGGCACATAGAAAGCACTCAGGAGATGTTCACTCTCAGTCTTTACAACTCGAAGGTACAGAGGCAGAGAGAGGGCCACTTGCCCACAGCACCTGCACGGACTCTCTCCCTCTTGGTTGCCTCTACGCTTCCCTCCCCTGGGCAAGAATCATGGAGGTTGAGTCAGTCACAGGACAGACGTGGAATTCTTCCCTACCCTCTTCCCCTCGATCCTCTTCCAGCTTCCTACAGAGGGCCTTTTGGGATGAGGTCTGATAAAAAGCTCTGGCTTATGGTGCAATGTCCTCCCGGGTTTGTGCAGCCCTGTCACAGCCTGTCACTCCTGGCTTTATCTCTGGTTCTGAAATTATGCCAGAGGACAAACGTGTCCCGTGCTTAGCACCATAAACATACAACCTCCAGGAGTACTGTGAGGTTCTTGTTGAGGGGTCCTCTTGGGAGCAGGTAACCCCCTCCTTATTTTTAGCTTGTACCAGCCAAGGGCAAGGGATGACGAGGGATACCTTTGTGTCTGCGCCAGTGCTGGGTGCTGTCACAAAGCGCTTGGTAACTACGGTGCTTGCCTTCAGGGATTCTCAATAATGTTACATTGATATTAGACATGTGGGCACAACAGCCCCTCTAAGCCCTCCGTGTTTACCAACTTATTAAACACAGGCAGGAACGGCTACGTAGTTTGCCGAGCCCAGTGCTGAAAAAAATGTAGGGTCCCTTGCTCAAGAATGGTTATGGATTTGAGAGGGCAGCAGCAGCAGGGTGTGAAAGCAAACATAGGCCCATGGTGCCCTGGATCCCACCCACGAAGCCAGAGCCCTGAATGCTGATAGCTACGTGAAGGGGCCCTCCTTTCCACCATCCATGTGGTAACAGAAGCAATGAGGAGACAGGGAGGGCAGCCCCTCAGCAGGAAGCTCACAGTCTGATGGGAGATACAGACAGGAAGTCGACAGGAATGCAGTGCACAGAGCTGTATTTCCAAGGGCCGCATGTGACAGGGAGAGGCATGAACTTGGGAGTAGCTTGCCTGCTCCAGGGAAGCAAAGGGGAGGTCAGAGAGGCATCCAGGAAGAAAAGCTGCAAAGTCTGAAACTTACAGGCCAGGAAGCCTTGCGACCCCCTGAATTCCAGGGAGTGCCCTGGTTTGGGGAGTCAGACCTCAAGCCTCTGGCCTGTACCCCAGCTTCCAGGCAGCCCCCTGCCAGCAAAACCTTTTCCATGGCAACTCTTGCCAATCGCAGTCCCACCTGCACATGCCTAGCAGCAGCTATGGACATCTTCTGCCCTTATGGTTGCAAATCCTAAAATGCCAGTCTGCATAAAGTGAACCTACAGTCCAGGTCATAGTTCTTGGTGATGCCAGAGTTTACATTTTCACCACCTCTGCAGCAAGGCGGTGTATGGGGAGACACCCAGCGAGTGAGGAAACCTAGCTGACCCCCACATCTCTGGGTCTTGGGGGTTTTGTTCTTGAGCTTATGTGGCAACCCCTATAAAGTGCTGAAAATCTTTTATTTTATTGTGAAAAATCATTTCCCAAAATAGAGCCAACCGCCTGGGGTGGTAATGGAAGTGACTAGTAAGGGAGGGAATCTAAGAAAGTAATGGTTTCTAGCTGGAAAATAGAAGCTGTGGGTGCATTAAGAAGAGGATGTTGCATGCAACGGTGGCTCTGATTTGTGAGTGTTTGAAAACAAGAAAAAAATGATTTACGAAATCGTTTCAGCAAGTGCTTCAGCCGGGGCAAGAATTGCTCCTTGAGTGGGAATGAATACTTCGGTGACAGCTAAAAAGGCGGTTAAGAGTGCTGTGAGAATATGCCCAGGAAACTCATGGCTCTCTGTGGAAATGCACTCGGGGACCACCGGGAGCTGCGTATACATTTCCACACAGCGCCGGGTGGCGGAGGTAGCTCTGTGGCTGCTGGACTGACCTTTGAGCACAAGCAAAGCTTTAAACATTTCGCAGAGTGTTCTCCCTTGCCGCTGCCGGAGAAGTTAATGGGGGTGTGGCATTTTTATTCAGCAGGGTTCCGTTGTAGCTTCGCATCTTTACTTAAATTCCGACTGAGTGTTAGTCATAACCAAGGGGCGCAGTGTAGAGGGGAGTTTATTTTAGAGGGGAATTGATTTTAATATTTTATAAATGGCCTTGGTCTGGTATTTGTGGAATCGTTAAAGTTCTGAAGAGGTCACCAAAACATTTTCTCTTCACTGATTTTGTAATAGGGAAATATTCTGGGGAGATATTTGAGGATTTGGGAATGTCAAGGTCTCCAGATATATTCTGGTCAAATTTCAAGGATCTACACATGTTGGTAGATACACATGCCCTAGTGGGAACACACATACATTTACTCTTGCCTCATTGTCAGCACACCTGTACCCCCAGGTGAATTCACGTTTAAGTGTGCACACCCCCATTTTTCAAGCATATAGCTGTGTTTAGTGACTTCTTTCTCTTTCTGTAATGATTTTTACTTCCTTCTTCCTCTGCCCTTGACTCCCCAGGTCAGATATCAGCCACAGGCCCGTAGACATCCCTCAACAGCATTTTAGTGGCATCATGAAGAAACGTGTTGACTCTGATGCCTACCCAGGTGATAGTCAGGAAGCTAGAGTTTCCACGTTCGGAAGAAAGGCCCAAGACAGCCTTTCCAACGACATCAGGTTGACATCAGGTTTGGGTCTTTCAAAGCCAATGCCTCTCTTGGGGCAATGGGTCCCTGAGAAGACTCTAGGTCACACCATTGCTGTTGCTCATTCAGAGTTCTGGTCTGTGAAGCAGGACTCCAACAGGGAGCAGAATGGACCTGGATGTATAAGAAGGAGGGCTGATTTGAGGCCTCTGCCTAGAGTCACAGACACTCAGAAGGACACTGTGGAGGAGGTCAGAAATACAGATGAGAGACTGTCCCGGGGGAGCAAGTCTTAAATGTCAGTGCAAGGGAATTGCTGGCATCTGCTATTTTTTTCAGCCCTGGTGAACTATCATAAGCAAGGATGATCTGATGGGACATGTTCTTGGTAGACCTCTGCTGATCCTTCCCCTAGATGTTCTCCAGCTATTAATTTGACAATCTTTATGAAACTTCCCCGAGAGTGACATTAAAAAAAAAAAAAAAAAGAAGAAAGAAAAAAAGCAGAACTAAGAGAGAGAAAGAGAAGTTGAGTTGCCCTGGACTTTTTTTTCTCCAGTATTGGGGATTGAGCTGGGGCCTCATGCATGCTGGGCAAAGTGCTCTACCACTGAGCTACGCCACCAGCAAGGCGAAGCTGTTCTGTGTTCTGTCTTCATCCTGTGGGCAGCCTCAAGCAGAACAGAAGGAAGAGCGGATGCAGGACCAGAAGCCTTGGACTCAGGGCCCACTGAGGTCACCTACAGTCAATAAATCCAGCACACTTTGAGGGGTTATTCATCAGCTGATAGCCAGCCTTGCACTTCTTCCTGCCCCAACAGAATTGTACATTCGTTTTATGTGTGTTCAGGGGGCTCCTCATCTTCCTTCCACAGAGGAGGGGCATTGCTGGCTTCTTTCTTTTCCTCTCCATCATCCTTATTCATTGCTTATATCATCCTTATTTGACAAAAAAAAGGAGGCAAAAAGGAGGTGCGTGACTGATTGCTGAGAACCTGATGTCAGTGGGCCCTACGTTACTGGGGCAGGGTTACAGCAAAAACAGAAAACGCGGCTGTTTTGCTTTGATTGAACCTGTCTTCCCGGGGGAAAGCACAGCAGCCTGTGTTTCTGGTCCACCCTTCCCATGCAGGTGACTCTGCTGGGCCTTGCCCCATGGCGCTGGCTGTCTTCTCCGCAAGAGGAAGCCAGGAAGCCCAGTGCAGTCTCATACTGAGATCCACACTTTGGGGAGCCCTGTTGAGATCCACACTTTGGGGAGCCTGTTTAGAAATGAACAAGATGGTTCTTTGATTCCTACTTGGTAAGCTATCTTTGCATCTCTTCTTCCCTCGTCTGAAGCCTGGTGAACTCTTGCTGTTCATTGTTGGTTTTCTCCACACTCTGGGTAGCAGATGGCCCCCGACGTGAGCCCCAACAATTCACTTCTGGTGCTCAGGCCTTGGGTAATCCCACCCCCTTAAGTGTAGGTGGGGCCTGTGATTTGTTTCCAACCAATAGAATACGACAAAGGCGATGAGCTGTCACGCCCATGATTCTGTCATGTTATACGTATAAAGACTCTTGTTTTAACTGGCTAGAGATAAGACTCTTTTTGCAGACTTGAAGAAGTGGCCATGTTGGAGAAGCTCACATGATATTGGCCTCTGCAACCCAGGGCTGCCTCCAGAACAGACGGGGGCTCCAGCTGGCATCCAGCTACCCCCAGTCTGACTGAGTTTGGAAGTGGATGCCTCCTCCAGATGAGAACACAGCCCAGCCAACACTAGCCTGCAGGGGCCCCGAGCAGACGCCCAACCTACAGAACCAGATAACATGTGTGTTGTTCCAGGCTAAGTGGGTAATTGTTTTATAAATGCGATAATCTATACTCGTGATCACTGCTAAGTGTGACCATGTACTATGGAACAATGAGAAAGGAACACACGGGCTTCTTCCGGGCCATGGCCAGCCTGATGCTCTCTGAGGCCTTTGCTACACCTCACCCTCTAGCCATGTGTCCCTCTTAGCACGTTTTGCACACATCCTGTGTGTTCTCCATTGTCCTCTATCCCTGGAGTAAGTCCCGTAAGTCACTCTCAACATCACTCCCATAGAGCCGATCATTGAAATGATGGGAGTCAATGAGATCCAAGGAGAAGCACACAGGGAGGGAAGAACAGGACAGGTCCATGCCCTGCGGGGCTCCTGTGTTCAGGGGGCTGATCGGAACCAAGATGTGCTGTAAGTGGGCATATTAACCTGACTGAGGACCCAGCCTAGATACAGGTAAGGTACAGACAGGCTGAAAGACTATAAAACATCTCACTGATACTCTTTGCATTGGTTACATGTTTGAAGAGTAGTATTTTTGATATATTGGGTTAAGTAAAATGTATTATTAGATTTATTTTACCAGTTTCTTTTTACTATTTTAATATGGCTACTAGAATTTTAAATTATGTGTATGGTTTATATCATATTTGAGATTTACATCATATTTCAACTAGACAGAAGTAGATGGCAGACAGATAGATAGATAAGATAGATAGAAAGAAAATTGGACATTATTTATTGAGCATTTACTGGTGCCAGGCACTGTACTCACTGATTCATAACACCTCATCCAAATCTCCTCAACCTTGTGACTTATTTCCATTTTACGTGTGAGAAAGTTGAGGTTCTGAAAGGCAAGTGATTTTCTCAAGATCACTCTAAGAATTCATGAAAAGGCATTCTAAACCAGGTCCCTCTGCAGTGTGGATTCCTTAGATGGATGAAGGTATGAGGGAGAGTGTGACGAAATGTGGAAGAGCGCAGCTCTCACTATCAGCTCTCTGGGAAAAAGCAGGTCCAGTTCTGGACGGGGCACCGAGGACTCACCCCTTCCCCCTCATCGCCCCTCCCTCCTGTGTGAGGCTGCCATACCCTTCCTCAGGAATCCCTGTGTCTGTAATCATTCTAGATCTTGCCATGGTCTCTGCTCTTATAAAGTGAGGTCAACTCTGTGGAATCACGAGGCGCCATCCCACGGCATCCAAGAACGAGCTCAGATTGGAAGCAAGAGGCAGATAGTTCCACATGCCCCCCCCCGCCCTTACTGGCAGGGATGAGCAGAGGCACACCCAGTAGGGCAACCCTGCCTCCCCTCCTCAGAAGGCAGGTGGCTTCCTCCGAGGCGCTTCTCCAGCCTGCAGGGACTGCCCGAGTCCCATCGGGTGTGAGCAGATAGAGGTGTGTCCCTTGGGAGGAGACCCATCTGCCATATGGGCCCACTCTCCTTCGCCTGCTTCTCTGAGACTCAGAACAGGAAAGCGACTCGCCAAGTACTTAACTGATAGGTGGCAAACTCTTGATTTTCACGTAAGATGTGTGCTCTCTTTACCATAACCCACACCGCCTCCCCCCTGAACCAACCATCTGCATCCTTGCTTAACTCCCCCAGCCTCGGTTTCCTTGTCAGTAAAATCGCCATGATAATAATCGGGCTGCTGGGAGCATTAATTGGAATAATGTGTAAAAAGCTAAGCACAGTGCCCAGCACAGCTTAAACACTCTGCAAATGAGGGCCATCACCATTATCAGTACCATTATCATTATCATTATGGCGGCCCTTGTGGTGTCTGTGGGGACTGCTTGGAAGTCACTGGCTGTTAGAGGACCTTGTTCAAGGCTTGTGGCACCACCAAGGACACCTTCCGGAGAGGAGAGCAGGACTTGTGACTAACATGTGGTGGATGAGCACTGGTCTTTATCCTCCCCGAGAGCCCTCCTAGGCCACATCAGTGGTAACCTGCAGAGTCCCTGGAGCCAGCAGAAGTGGCCTCATAGAAATGGATGCTCACGGCCCATCTACAACCTCATGGATGGGACAGTGCAAGACACAGCCCTGATGCTGCTCAGAGACCCGTGGATCTGCAAGGCCTTGGGGTGCCCTGCCCAGCTTGGGTCTTCCTCCTGGTCCCCTCAACTCCAGCTTCTGTATGAAGCTAGACACATCCCAGTGTCCCTTCTGTGTTGTTCATGGACGAGGGCAGAGCCACCAGCTTCCGAGCAGCTCCAGGAGTCACATCCTCATGCAGTGGGGTTGGAGCTGCCTATTTCTCCATGGAGCCCAGCAGGGAGGGGGCCGATGGCTCCTTTGCCCTTTCCAGAGGTTTAGGGAAGAGCAACTGGGGGTCGTTCAAGTGCCTTCAGCTACTGTGGGAGTGGGAAGCGAGCGTGTCACCAAAAGCCCTGACTCCACCTGACCTCCTTGCTGCCTGGCTGCTCTAAAGGCACCAGGAGTCTTGGTGGGGGACAACCAGCTCTGCTCCTCTATGACTTCCAAAGTGGCAAAGGACTGAATCACAGCTTGATACTCCTTTCTGCCCAGGAGACAAATATGTATAATGCCAATATTTCTCTCACTGACTTTCCTTAGGGAAGCTGGTCCTTCAAGGTACGCCCTTCGGAGGAGAGGGCTCTGCTAAAGTTCCTAACAGCCACTCTTACATTCAGTGACCCCTTAAGGTTTCCCCGGCTGGGGCAGGAGCTGGGAGAATGAACACTGGGTGGCCATAGGCAGGGATTCCCTGGGGACTTCTGGACAGCAGACGGGGCAGCAGGAATGGCTTGAAAAATAGGGCATGTGGCCCAGCCCTCACTGTCCTTCAAGGTGAGGCCAGGATCCTGTCACACCTTTCACAAGGCAGTGTTTTGTTGTGGCTAGTGGCTCTAGGGTGCATAATAATATATCTGGTGGTTATTTCATGAGTAGATTTCCATCTACTACACTGTGGTTGGCTTAATAACACCCCCGACCTACAGATGTCCGCCCACTAATTCCCAGAGCTGTGACCATGTCACCTTGCACGATAAGAGAGATCCTGCAGATGTAATTAAGGCTCTTGAGAGCGGAAGTTTATCCTAGACTAGCTGGGTCACCCGTGTCATCAGGTGGCCTGTGTCATCAGGAGGGTCCCGAGAAGAGGAGAACCGGGGATTTGAGTCAATAGTGGGAGATGTGACTGTGAGGGATGAAGGGGTCACGAGCCAAGGAGTACAGGCAGCTGCGGAAGCTGAAAGAGAAGGAAACAGACTCCCCTATAGCTTCCAGGAGGAGCCAACCCTGCCTGGACCTCGACCTCAGCCCAGTGAGACTGACTTTGTACTCCCAGATTGCAGACCTGTAAGAGAACACACTCGCGTTGTCTGCAGCCACTAAACTTGCAGAGATGTGTTAACAGCTGCAGGAGGAAACCACGACACACAACATAAACTGCACGACGCTCCTCGCTGTCTACTGATGTTTCTCCAAGCCTCAGCTCAGCCTCATCGAGGCTTCTTCCTCGCAGACTGTGTCAAATCTGAGCTTCAGAGAGGGAAAGCCATCTATTCGGCTTTGCACAGCTGTAAATCGAACTCAGCCTCTGATCCCAACTCCTAGCTCTCAGCTCCCCATCTGACCCCGGCCTGCCTCTAGCCCCTGTGCAGCCAGAGTCCAGCCCTGCTAGGACCCCACTCTGCCCCTAGGATCTGCCTTAACATGCTCTGGGCCTACGGCTAGTCCCTAGGCATGGCCCCAAGATGTTCCTGCAGCAGGAAAGAGAAAGAAGGGCAGGCAGTGCCACCCACCGGGAGAGTGGGGCTGGGGGACTTCCAGCAAGGGATGGGGCCTGCTGCACCTCACTCATTCAGGTATTCACACACTCCAAACTGCTCAGGCCTGAGGGAGGAGCCCGGGCTAGACTGGACAAGGCCTCACCCCAGGGGCTGGAGGCTGAAGGGAGGAGGCAGTAGTAGTGTGATGAGTGCAGTAAGGAAGTGAAGCACAGAGAGCTGCCTGAAGATGACTCTCCTTTTCCTCAAAGCCTCTTTTTGTCTATGTAGTGCATGCAAGGAACTGCATCCGGGACAAGCGGGTGCTTAAAGAGCAGATATGCGCTCGTTCCTTTAGGACTCACGACCTGCCGAGGAGACCGGCCTCCACACAGAAGCCTGGGGAGGGCAGGGCAGGCGCTCCAGGCAGACACAGGATGATGGCCTTCTACTCTAGGGTGGGGGGACAGACCAGGACAGACCGCAGGATCTTTGATAGTACCAAACAGACAAGCGGAGAGGACGAAGGAGAGCCGAGGGATCGAACAATCTCAGGCCCCTGGTTTTGGTGCAGACAGCCCTCTGCCCAGGCACACGGCCACACAAGTGCGTCCTTCTTCTGCTCTGGTCCGGGGAGGAGGCAGTGGAGCTGACAGCCCTGAGCAATGGCTTGGATGCTGTAAACACACATCATTCATTTGCCTACCTTAAGGGCAGCTTGTAAGTCTTTCTTTGTGTGTGTTTTCATCAAGAAGTAATCTTTACAACCACAAAAAAATGTCCAATAACATTTTTCTCCCTTGGCAAACATCCCCGTATATCAAAGGCTCAAGTACACAATGCAGACGCTCAAAGGGCCAGGTGCTGGAGGTGGCTTTACAGCAGTCTGCGAGAGACGTCTGCAGGTCACATGGGCTCGCACGAGTCTCACAAGCCAGTCTCGCGTGGCTCTGTAGCTGAGGATCCAGCAAGCAGAAGGGACTCCTCCCGTCCTTTGCTTATGCTGTCTTTCCTCTGGGAACACTTCCCTGCGCCAGACACCATCCTGGGCACGAGGGACACAGACATGAGCAATTCTGGCTACTTGTCCCCACGGAGTGAGTTTTATCATGTGCTGTTCTAAGTGCCTCATATGTTGTAACTCCCTGAATCCTTGCAGAAGCTTCAGAAGGTCCTCTGATGATTGCTGTTGTACAAATGAGGAACTGAGACTTAGGGACGTGTGAGTAAGGTCACAGGCCTGGTCAGTGGCAAAGCCGCTCTGCCTACACATTCCCTTCACTGGTCTCTGAGCATCTCGAGCTCAAGGCCAAGCACGGCTCCTCTCGGCACAAGTCTGGGTGCACAGCAGCCCTCGGGAAAATACTAGCAAACATCTGAGCATGAACTTGAGGGCCAGAAGGGGCTAGAAGGAGCTGCTCCGAGGAGTCACCATCTTAGGACTGGAGCCTCCTGGCCCCTGCCACACTAGTCCATGTGAATGACTGCACCCCGCTACCTCTGAATGTCCCCAATAAGACAAGGACAAGGGCACCATGTAGAAGGAGCAGCCGCAGTGAGTGAAGATGATGTCAGGGGTCCCAGTGTCCCCCTCTAAGGAGAAGGGCAGGCTCGACCCAGCCCAGCAGATCCAAGCCAAGGGCTCCTCACTGCACGTCTGGAGCGCCAGCATCTGCCCCTGGCCGGAAAGCCCCGGCCTTCCTTCAGGAGTCTGCACGGGCCAGTGTGGGAATGAGTCACTGTGTCTCTCCAGTGCCCGTCTCTGTTCTGCAAGGTGCAATGGGACACATTTCACACGGGCTGGAATCCACCGACTGTCTACACCAAGAGGTCCTGCTGACTTCAGTGTCCTGCACTCAACAGCACTATTGGCCACTCCTTCCTGTGCTCCTTACCCAGCTTTGTTATTCATGGCACAAAGAACCACTAAGCACAGGTTGATGCATTTCTTCATGTATTCATTTCCTTCCAGACTGAGTCTAAATGGACTGTTTTGTTCACTGCTCTGTCACTAGTGCTCAAAGCAGCACCTGGTGCACAGTAATTGCTCAATAAATGTATTTTAAATAAATGAGTAGAGCCCGTTGAGAATATGAAGACATTTGATAGATCTATGAATCTTTCTTCTCTCAAGTGTACACACACACACACACACACACACACACACCCCTACATAAAGTGCTAGGGTCCAGGGTCCGTGGGCTAGGGAATTCCACATAATGCCTGGTCACTCACTATCCTTCCATGACAGAAGTCCTGGCAACAAAGACCTGGTTTGTTCTAAGCAGAGATGATGCCATGCAAGTGCCATGAGAGCCACCTGCGGCCTCCCATCTCCTTCCCTTTGGATTTCCTCCTGGTGCATCACCATGGCACCTGTGGATGCTCTCGCTCCACTGAACTTGGCTGTGCCTGGGGGATACTGAGCCGAATCGGAGCTCTGCCACCCTCCTGAGAGGGAGTATGGCAGCCAGCGGAGCTCCTGCACTCTCTGCTGCCTCCGCGCCACTTTCAAGCATGGCTAATGAGGATGCTTGACCTCACGCGCTCACCCCAGCAGCTCCACAAATGTCACTCAAGAGCCCTCCTGACATCTGAATGCAGAGGGCACTGTATTTTAAATTAAAAGTTATATCCTCACACGTTTCATTTCTCTACTCTTTCAAAAGCAACTTGCTGATAATTTTGGGCCCTTTGATGCTGAACCAGGGGACCAGGGTCGCTGTCTCACCTGAGTAGAAGGTGCTGATTCGACTTTCGGAGAATGCTCACAATGCGGCCGGCTCAGGGTTTCCGTTTGTTGTAGCGAGGCCCAGAATGGAAGCATATCTACCTGGGCCAAGGGCTGTGGCTGGGGCGCGAAGTCAGGCATGGAGCACAGTGTAGGTGATGACTGAGGACACTGTGGCGGGGATTCAGTTGGAGACCGATGGATCCGAAAGGAGAGGTGGTGAAAGCGGATCTTAGGACCCACCTGGGGCTCCTTGGGCTCTGTATTATCTTAGCCACGAAATACATCTCTAGGGATCTGGCCTCTGGCCTCGTTTCCACCACAACACAGTTTTTGCAGTCCTGTCTGAGTTGGAGGCTCCCCCTGCCTGCCTGGAGCACAGTCTGACCCAGGAGAGTCACAGTGTCTACTCCAGGCTCTGAGCAGGGCTGCAGAGCAGCCCTCTGACATTCCGGCCTGAGGTTTGAGTCATTGCGGATCTGGAGCAGGTCAGCTAGGAGCCGAAAGGAAAGACAGCAGATCAGCCTCTAAGGAAGGTGCAGGATATCAGGAGCCTGCAAACTCAGCTACCTGGATGGAGACTGGTGGCCTTAGTCTACTGCCAGCCTGGGGCTGGAGATCTGCTCCATCTTAAGCTCCATGGTTTTCAGCTATCCCTTTGTGCATCTTACATAAAGTTTCGTTTTGTCTTAGGTTAAGGCACAAAAGGATATCGCCATTAAATTAGGAAAAATTCCTGAAGCTCCCACTACCTGGTAGAATAGTCAACAGAGGGGGAAGGAGGCGAGGCCAGGCCAGCAATTCATAAAGCAAAAGACAGGAAGGGAGGTGTGGGGGGTCTTCCCCCCAGGAATAATAAGGCCCGTGGGGATCCCAGTCCCGGAGTGTCAGGTATATTGTTCATCCTCATGACAACCCCACTGGGTGGACACCTTCTTGTTTCCATTTTATGGATGAGGAACTCAAGGGAGAGAAAAGCTAAAAGGCTTTCCCACGATTGCGCAGCTCCCGAAGGAAGAAACAGGGTTGGAACTCAAGAATCTGACTGCAGAGCCTGTGCTCTGGCCACAGCAAGTTCAGCAACTCAGCACGTCTTCAAGGGCCAGGAGAGGTGTGGGATTTGGTCTTCGAGAAGCACTGGGTTTGACAGGACAATATTCTATGCCATAGGAGTGTTTCTTTCTTTTGTTCCCTACATACTTATTTAGCACCCAGAGTGTCCCAGCTTGGGGAACACATGGAATTCTGTGCTGAGCAAGATGCATACGGATCCTGGCTTCACAGCCAACATACAGGTAGAGACACATCCCATCTCGGGGAGAGAAGTCCTGACAGATTATATAGGTGGCCCCACGTAAGTGAGCCCTGCAAGGTGTCTAGAAGGGCTTCCCAGGCAGAGTGGGGTCTAACTGAGGCCTGAAGATAAGTCGGAGTGAACCTAAAACAGAGCAAGGAAAGAGTGTTCCAGGCAGAGAGAACAAGATATGCAAAGACCAAGAGGAGGCGGTGCGTCTGAGTTGCTGTAAAGACTCACGGTGGCTGGCATGATGCAAGAATGCAGAAGAGCCAGCCTGCCTGGGACCCATAAAGTCCTCAGCCTTGCCCCTGGACAGTCTCTTCTGTCTCTCATTCCCAACTTCATCCTCATTATTGCCAATAATAAGAATTAACACGTATTGCATGCTTGTGGTACACGAGGCACCATGTTAAGTTCTCTGCAAGATTACTACATTAAATCCTTTCAACAACCCTGAGAAGTGAGTCCTGCTGTCATTCTCATTTATAGAAGAGGAAAATGAAGTGTAGAGATTTAAGTAACTTGCCACAAACCACACATCCAGTAAATAGAACCAAAGCTGCCCCACCTCCCATCCTAACAAGTACATTTCTGCTGCTCTGTGCACCTGTCTGATGTGCTCCTCTCCCTCTGCTGGTTTCCTCTGCCCTGCCCAGCTCTTCCCAGCTTCCCCTGGGCCCTCCTGGGAGACACCAGGTTGACTGTGCCTGGCAGGACCTGGCCCCTCCCGGCTGCCCAATACCCTTCCTCACAGGGTGCAGGAGAGGGCTGGTTTTGGTATAGACAGCCAGCAGGCTTGTGCTTTTTCCCACTGGGTTTCCTACGACATCTTTGAATTAATGGGACAGAGATAAAGAAGGCATTTCAGCTGCCATCCAAAACAGCTGTCAAGCCAGGCCAGGGCCCTGCGGAGAAAGAGCCCCTCCCCTCCCCCACTGCGGTACCAGTATCCAAGGGAACCACACTCAGGGCTCTGGGGCCTCATTTCCAGTCTGGCCGGCAGGACTGGGACGCAGATCCATTTAAGAGCAAAACTGAGCAGCGACAAGAGCCCCTTTCCAGCTTTGTGCAGAGATATTAGCCGGCACAGCCTGAATGCACTTCAAGAGCAGAGAGGAAGAGGAAGACCAAGAGTCGTTTTGCTGGCTTAGCAGGGAAAGCCTGTGTGTGTGTGTGTGTGTGTGTGTGTGTGTGTGTGTTGGTGGGTGGGTGGGTGTTGTGCGGGTGTGTGCTTTTGTGAGCCTGCATGTCTGGGGGTGGCTATGTCTGGGCTGTGTCTGAGATTAAGGGTTTAAGAATAGGGACTCTGCCTCCAACCCCAAAGCCCAGCCCCGTCACTGACTAGCTGTGTGGCCTTGGGCAACTTTGTTACCTTCTCTGAGCTTCAGTTCAGAGCAATATCTGGCACACACCCAGTGCTTTATAAGAGGTGACTTATTTGGAGTCTTGGTGGGTTTATGCGCCTGTGTGAGTCTGTGAGTCTGGGTGCTGTGTCTGCTGCATGGAGCTGCGAGATTCTTGTAGCCTACTTAGTGGATGGGACTGGTAAGGTGGGCCAGGAAGAGGCCTCACTGTGGACCCTTTCCTGGCCAGGGCAGTGAGCCTCGGTGGTAGAAGCTCTGACACCAGTCTAGACCCTGGACTCTAGGGAGGGCCTGGCTGGTTTTAGAATAAAGACACAGGGAGCTCCTGGAAAATTAATCTCACACTCAGACCATTACACCTGGTCTACCCTCAGGGACCCTCTCTTAAGATAGGTAAACTGAGGTCTCAGGGCCCCGGGCTCCTTCTTTGCTGCTGTCTAAAGCAAGGTGCAGGAGAAGCTGCTGTGCCAAGTGTCCCCAGGAATACTTTGTTTTCCCCCTGTAAGGTCCATGGAGGTCCCACTGTGAGGCTGAAGCAGAGCAAAGGTGACAAGAGGAATCTCCAGAGTCCCTGGATGACACTGAATGGTGCATGTGCAAGCACCACAGTACCAGCTGGAAGGGGTGGCTGATCTCGGGGTCCAGCACACAGTAGGCACTCAAGTAATACTAGCTGTTTTATTTTCTTTGCCTCTGCCTCTGAGGAACTCTCTGTCTTCTCGGCCATGCTTCAGTTCCTCCATCCATCCATCCATCCCGCCATCCCACGCTTATGAGCACCTGCTACTCACCAGGCTCTGGACTAGGTACTAAGCACACCACGGTGCTATAGTCATGGCCTCCACTTTCTAGATGCTCCCAGGCTAGTCAAGGAGTTGGGTATTTATCAGAAAACCTGCAAGTCTATGCACACAAATGAACAGGAATCACAGTTCTGAGGATGACAACGTGAGACAAGATGAAGTAGAACCTCACCAGGCCCTCTGATAAAGTGATACTAGAACTGAGACCTGAAGCAAAGGGCAGGGGGCCCCCAGGATGAAGAGCTGGCAAATGCAAAGGCCTGGGGTGGGGAGGTAATCAGAGGAACACGGCCCAGCTGAGGAGCTAGAGGTGCCATGGCTGGAGCACAAGAGGGGAAGAAAGAGCTCTCCTGGGAGACCAGTCCTGGTGTAGGCCTGGCTTGTTTGAGGGCTCATGAGAGACACCGTCTGGAGTCTCCTGGGCATGCTATTTGGAGGAAGTAGGGGGCTGGGATCCCGCCCGTGGGGTCTGGGGCCCGTATCAACAATCAGGCAGGAGCGTATGTGAGCATTTAGAAGCCATCCTGCTCCCTGGATCTTTGCAGCTTTAACCTGGCTGTTTGCAGATCAGCGCCCCAGCTATTTGCACTCATTGCCATTTCTTCACAGGCCTTATCCTCAGGAAAGTGCAATTACCACCCTAGCTGTTCACAGTCACCACCTGCAGGTATTTGGAGTCACCAACCCAGCTGCTCAGTTACCTTCCCAGCTGCTGTCAGCTACACACCCCCAGCTCTTGACAATCCTGCCCCAGTTGTTTTCAGTCACCCCTCCTAGTATTTGCCACTTCCACCTCCCTTGGGGCATCAGGTAAGGCTTGCTCAAGACTGGTTCTAACAATAACATACCTCTTAGCTCATCATCAACGGCCTGTTTATGCCAGAATGCTTTCACGTGCGCTGTCTCATTTGACCCAACAACCACTTCATTAAATCTTTCCAGCTTGTTCTATGTCAGGCACTAGGTGTGCGAAAACAGTAGGGAGCGGAGCTAGACACAGCCCAGCTCTCCTGGAGCTCTGTGTCTCATAAAGGAGACAGGTGTTCCTAAAGGGATAAAGGGATGGCACCACTGTAGGAACAGAAAGCGAAACAGGCCGTGAAAAAAGCCAAAGCGCCACCGGAGGGGGAACCTTGGGGCCGGGAATCTAGAGCTGAGCACAGCTGGATCAGGCTGCGGTGGGGGTGAGGAAGATAAAAAGGGTATCTGGGCAGAGGGCATCTCACAGGCAGATACTTTGGAGGAAGGGCTGGGGAGTAAGGGCAGCATGGGAGCCAGTGCAGACCAAGACAGAGTGGCCTGGTCGGCTTGGCCACAAATCTATCAGTTTCTGTGAAGAACAGACTGTCTGGGACAAGAGTGGAAGCACTGAAGGCAATTAACACAGCCAAGCAGGTGAGAGACGATGGAACCTCGGGTGAGGACGTGGCGGGGGACAGAGGAGAAGGTGGCCTGATGCGAGACATATTTAGGAAGCAAACTAGACTGGACGATGGAAAGGGTAATGGCCTAGATGACTTCAGATTTCAGAACCAGGCAGAGCTTCCATCCTCTGATCTGGGAACACTTGAAAGACCAAGGCCAGAGGGGGACACGGGGCTGTGGAAGGACCAGAGCCACAGGAGGATCCAAGGCTGTAGAAGCTGAAAGCAGGAGGTAGGTGACATTAAGAAAGAGGCCTTTGCCATCAGGTTTATGACGGCACGGTGCCCAGACCTTGGGCTCTGACTCTCCATCCAAGTCCTGGCCCTCCACCTCTGGTTGTCGTTGAGTGAGCCACTGAACCTTCATGTGCCTCAGTTTCCTCAACAGCAAGTATTGGGGCAGGAAAGAGGTCGTCCTGAAGCTTCTGGACCATGAGTACATCAAGTGGGTTGACTACGTCTGATATACACTACAGCTTATAGCACCTAGCACCTGGCAGGAATTTTCTAAATTCTAACTGAATAACTGAATGAATAATGGACCGAGGAGGTGGCCTGTGGGATGGGTGGAAGGAGACCTGCTGGCGGGTGGAGGAAAGTAAGTCCCTGGTAGTGAGAGCAGCAAGCCCCCAGACAGAGGGACCCACAGGGAATGGCATCCACAAGGACCTGGGTTGATGTGGGCTTGTGTAGGCCTGCAAGGCAAGAAGAGGGACTAGCAAAGACTCAGTGTGGGAACAGACAGGGCCTGGGTGATCAAGGTCCCATGAGTCCTACTGGGGTGTTTGGACCAGATCTTGAGAGTCCCAAGGAGCAGAGGGGTCTTAGATTAAAGAATGCAGGGCCCAGGCACCCCCAGAAGGGTGAATTAGGGGGCAGAGAGGCTGGAGGGCTCTTTAGAAGGTTCCGGCAACAATCCAGGGGTCTTTTATTATTTTTCTTTTTTCATTCAACAAGTATTTCTGAACACTCTGCAGGTACCAAGTAGCTCAAGGCCTTGTACTCCAGGACGTGGCCAACCCTGCTGGTCTGACCACTTGCCTCTCCTCTCCCTGCCCCTTTCCTTGGGACACCTCTGTATTTGGAAACAATTTCCCTGTGGGAAGGTTGCAGAGCAGAAAGGGAAGGAAAGAAAGGGCATCAGCTTCCCGGGGACTGGTTATACTGCAAGTGACTGCAGAGTCTGCAAGGCTATTTGCAGATCTGGTCTGTGGCCAGAGGGTCCCTGGTGTGCCCACTCTCCCTGATGTGCCCACTCTCCCTGGTGTGCCCTTCTCTCCCTGCAGGGGAAGAATTAGGAATATCACCGTGGTCAAGACCAAAGTGAGAAGGTGCAAAGTCGTGGGTCTCAAGTATGCCTGCCCTCCCGCCCTGGTTGTTACCCGTCCCACTGCCCCTGGGGTCGGGAACCTTAGGTGAGAGGGTCTCTCCGGAAAGGAGAGAAAAAGGCTTCACGGGAAGCTGTTTCTGTGCTTTTGTTTCTGTCAGCAGCAAGTAAACATTAACACATCTAAGGGCAGATGGAGGGGTGTGTGCCATAATCCAGATGCCACGAACACTGCGTGGTGTGGCCTTCCCCTGCGCCTGAGTCAGAGCCACGAGCAGGCCTGGGAAATCTGCACTTTCACAGCAACTCCTGCCCCTACCCCACGCCCCTGACTCAGATGAAGGTTCAGCTTCTCTGACAGTGTGGGGATCACTGTGGCTCTGGCAAAGTACAGGTTCTCATGCCTTGCCAGGGGCTGGGGCCCAAGTTCTGCACTTCTAACCAGCTCCCAGGCGATGCCCAGGCTCTGGGTCCTGGGTGCACACTTGGAGCAGCAAGGAGTTAATGCTGGGAGTTCTGATTAAAAAAAAAAAAAAAAGATTTTAAGGAAACAAATCTCTCTGAAAACAAATCTTGCGAAGAACCCAAATGTATAGAACAGATGACATTAATATAAAAGTATGGGCACACGGAAATTATAATGTTTGCTTATTAGAGAAAACCTGGTGGTGGAAGCAAAGCAGCTGTGAAGGCAGGATTCTGATGAAAAATGGTTTCTATGTCTCCCATACTTGGGCCTCAGAATCCACCATATTCAAACCAAGGCCCAAGGCCCCAGGGTCAAGGCCTCGGAGGGCTCAATTCAGAAGGGCCCTGGCCACGTCCCTCCTGCTGTGGACACTCATGGCTCAGAGCTCAGCCTTCCCTCCCCATCCAGTGGCTGCTGCCTGGGAAGTATCCACTGCTAAATATAGCCAGGAACCAGGCTTTCAGGGGCCCTGAGAGTGAGAGGGAAGCTGCGAGGGACAATTACTAGCACATACTGGAGTCCACAATGCCAGGTGTGCTAATTACTGGCTTGGCAGTGAGGGAGGAAGGGGATAGAGGGAGGGCAGGGCCCGAGGTTGCTCAGGGTCCTCTGGAAGAAGGCAGAGCTTGGTGATGAGATAGGAGTGGCCTGGTGGGATGACACAGGGGCTGGCAGGAAGGGACACGTGGGAAGGATCAGACCAGTGGAGCCAGAGGACCTGAGGACAAATTCTCGTGGTGCCACGTGCTTATTATGTGTCTCTAGGTAAGGTGTATGTTCTCTCTGGGTTTCAAACAAAAAAGGGATACTCTGCATTTTGGGAGAATCGAGCAAGATAATGTTGTGGTAGACTTATTGTGGTCAACTTGAGCAGCAACGCCCCACTGAACTGAGTTGGTGTAGTTCTGGGAGTAGAAGATCCACCTGAAGGTTACTGCCAACACAACATAAGGGAAACGGGGAGCAGAAGATAGTGGCCGGCTCTTTCCCAGAAGAAGTTCTGTTGTGGCTGGTTCTCCCAAAGGGAACTGGGGGTCTTGCTGTAGTCAGGATGGCTGCTGTTTGCTTTGGGGGAGCTCTGATCTTCATCTCTGCTGCAAGCATCGTATCCTGGTTCCAGTATAGATTTCTTTAGCCATTTAGTGCAGATACAGACATACAGCGGACATTGCTGCAGGCTCCCAAACCTTGATTGGATCTTTCGGGTTGCCAGTGCATGGATGGACATTCAACATTCTTCCTGCATTTGGCTTATGGGTGAATGTTGTAACTTGTAAATGTCCGGTATTAAATCTGCTCTCTTGCAAGCCACTGGCTCTAGAAAAGTAACTAATACAAATGTATAGGAAAGCTCCAGTAGAACTTGCACCTTTTTCCCCCCTAGCTGGAGGTCAGGATCTTCAGGGTACTGCCTTGCTTGGTCCTTTCAAGCTTCTGGTTCTGGAGCCTCCCTAAATTCCACTGCCCAGAAGGACAACAGGTTCAGCCTGCTAGCAGGACACCAGTGCAGCCATTGATACTCTAGGGAAGGACCAGGCAGCAGCTGTTCCTCTCATCTGAGCTATAGCCCTGGCCCGACTTTTGATCAGCACTTATCACCCTGGGTGGAGATGCTCCATTAATGGTCTCACTGCCCCTTCACTGGGAGCTCTCTGAGGACAGGGGTGGCATCTCCTTCACCTTGGCCCTGCCCGAGTCCAGCCCAAGGCCTGGCACAGAGCTGGCACCGGCCGGTCCTTCTCTCTTTATCTCCTTCTGCCCAGTAGAAATTCCACAGTCCTGCAGCCCTCCTGTCAGCCATGAGGCTCAGACCCTTGCCCCTCTGCTCTCCCATCAGGGGACAGTGGTGAGGGATGGAAAGCTGACATGTAACATCCTTGGCATAGCAATGGGGTCTCCCCGTCAACCCTGCGAGAGATGTACCAATGTTATACACTTCTTACAGCTGAGGACACTGAGGCTCATAAAGACACAGTGACTTGATAGAGTAGGTTGCAGCCGACTTCCAGCCCAGGCCTGCACATCCCCAGTCCTCCCCGGGGCTGGCTGCTTCCAGCCTCCCTGATGGGCCATGACTCAGCTTGCTTCTTCACCTTGGCTCCTGTCAAAACTTCTGGCCTCTTTCTGTACTCTGTTTGCTAATAGCCTCACATATTTCCAAATCTGCTCTCCTGGCTTCAACCCCAACTGTCATGCTCTTCTGGCCAGGGCTCTGACTGGCTCTTATCTCCAAATGGGGAATCTGGAGTGTAACACAGGCCACCGAGCAGGGTAAGGAGATTTCCATTGGTACCAGCGCCAAGTATCTCTCTTCCTCTGTCCTAAGACCATGGAGGGAGACACTAAACACTTGATGACTCTAATGTGACGCGGTGGGTGCAAGAGGGACACCATGCCATGAAATGCTATCAGGTTGTCCCAGGCAGTGTGTATGTGTATGTGTATGTGTATGTGTATGTGTATGTGTATGTGTATGTGTGTGTGCACATCAGAACTAATGGTGCCCAGAGGAGGAGGCTCCCAGGGGTGGGACTCCAGGGAAGGCTTCCGGGAAGATCCAGAAGGGTCTGGACGTTGAAGGACATGGCTACCTGTAGCAGCTGCAAAAGGGAGCATTCTGCACAGGCATGCAAAGACCAGAAGGCTGATCAGCTGATCTGGCCCAGACTGGAGGTGGGGAGAGGTTGGTGATGGCTGATGGCACAGCTGTGATACAGGCTCAGCCAAGTGTCAGATCCCCTCCGCCCAGAGCTGGGTTAGTCAAGAAGCCAAAGAATGCATGGAACTTGTGCCATAATGAGCGACAGTCACGTATGGTAGACTCTGGGGACATGTGAACCTGTGTTAAAGTCTTGGTTCTCCTACTACCTGATTCCCTGGCCTAGGACAATTGTCCTGTCTGTAAAATGGGTAACAAAAACCCCTATTTTATCAGATGTATTGTTAGAATTAATGGATATAATTAATGAACACTCATTCATTCATTCACCACACAGTGTAACACTGTGATAACTGGCACAAGTATGAAATAATTTAATCCTCACAGTATTGCCAAAAATTATATTTATTATCATTACGATTTTGTATACAAAGAAGAGAGGCATAGATAGGTGAAGTGGCTTGCCTATGGTCACCATGCTAAGAAGTTGGAGTGCTGAGATTTGAACCCAATGTCTTAACCAGTGTACTGTATATTTGACAACGTGCCTGGCACAGAGCAAGCATTTGTGTAGAGACCTCTGTGGAGTACCTAATCCACCTCTGGTGTCCACTATGATCTCTCTGTGGATGAGTCCCCAGGCTCACTGTCCAGTTTAGACCTGTGCATGACCTCCAGACCCTCAAAGGCAATTCAGTCCTGGTGATTTCTACCAAGATCGTCTCATCCCCAGCATGCCCCTAAGTGGCCTCCTCCTCATTCTATCTAGCTACTTACCCCTCCCAAACCCACTCTTCCTTCTGTAGCCCCTAAAGAGCTGAATTGTGCCACTATTCCCTTTTGTTCAAGTCAGACACCTTGCTTGGGCTCCCTGAAATTCGTTCTCCCATCCGTTGCCAGAGTCCATGGCTCAAATTCACATCTGCATCATATTTCATCTGGCCTGTTGCAACAGCCTCCTAGTTCAGCCCTACTTGTCCCCCATCTCCCCACAAATAAAAAAGCAATCCAGTAGCCACACAAGAGCAAGAGCAGTCAGCGCTCACCCACTTCCTGGCACTCCCCTGCCTGTAGAGCAAAGACCACGGGTACTAAATGCATTCCAACCTCCTCTAGCCTGGCTCCTGCAGAAGCAGTAACTCAGGTCCACTCATTCATTCGTCTCTGCCTTCCCAGGGTCTAGTGTGGTGCCAAGCACATTTAGTGTGCTTAATACATGACCCCTGATTGAAGAAATGAATGAAGGTGTCAAATCTGCTAAAGTCATTCCCACCCACTCCCAGCAAAATCCTTCCGGAAGACGCAGCTTTGCAAGCAGTGGCTGGCACAGTCAGGGCGCAGAAGAGGCCCACCCTGACGTGTGAAGGGACACGCGCTCTGCAGAGGGCCCTGCTGTGACAGTGAGCCCTACAAGGCTTCTGGAGAACCATACTGAAAATGGAGGTGTTGGGAATGAGGCGCAGGCCTTAAATGCCCACCTGTAGGAAGCTGAGCCCCAGCTGCAGCCATCCTCAGGTCTCTGCTCAAATGCTGTCATTCCAGAAATGCTGCCCTCCCCACCTCACTCTAGCACATCCTGCCTCTGTTTCCTAACCCTATTGTATTTTTCTTTAGCACCTAGTCTAGTATTATTATTATCTTTGTTAAATTGGTTTTTTGTTATTTTTTGTTTTTCTCATTTCCCCAACATCCTCCAACTGCCCCAACCCCCATCCGGCGATGCCAGTCCCTGAAAACCACCATTCTGGTCTCTGCTTCTATAAGTTAATTCAGCCTTTTCAATTCTGCAAGTAAGTGAGACATGCAGTATCTGGCTCCTGCTGGAGCAGTACCTGAGGTCCATTCATTCATTCATCTCTGTCTCTGACTTATTTCACTCATCATAATGTCTTCCAGGTTCATCCACATTGCAAACGAATGAACAAATGACAGGATTTCTTTTTAAAAGCTGAATACTATTCCACTATATGTACATATCTTTTGTTAAATTGTTGATTGTCTCCTATGGTGGGACCATGACTTCCATGAGAACAGGGACTTGTTTCTATCTTGTTCATTGCTGATGCTCAGTACTTAAAACAACTGACACATAGCAGAAACTCAACAAGTATCTCTTCATTGAAAGACACAGCTGAAAAAAATAAAAGGGCTGACTGAGAATTAATCATGTTGCTTCTTATCAAAACATGATCTAAGAGTCTTTTCAATCAATAGTGCTGGAAAAATTGAACATCTCTACAGGGGGGTGACCCTTGAGCCCCACTAAACTTCATACACAAATATTAACTCAAAATGGGCCATGTACATAAATGTATGCACAAACTAAAATACAAAACTTCTAGAAGAAAATAGAATTTCCTCATGGCTTTGTAACAAGCAAAACTCTCTCTCTCTCATATACAGTATATCTATGTGTACACGACTCACTAATAAGACAAGTCAACTAAAAATGGGCAGAAAATTTGAACAGACATCATACAAATAGCCAAGAAACCCATGAACAGATATTTACCATCATTGGCCATCAGAGAAATGCAAATTAAAGCCACAGTGAGACACAATGATAAACCCATTTGGAATGGTTAAAATCCAAAAGACTAAGGATACATGATTTTACATGGCTACATCTGCTACACATTGCTGACAGAAATGTAAATGATGCAACCACTTTGGACAAAATTTGAGCAGTTTTTCTGTGATGCTAAACATGCATTTACCACTTGAGATAGTAATTTTCTTCCCAGATATTAGAAATAGAAACATGATCACACAAAGACTTATATATGACTGTTCCTTCATAGAAGCTTTATTTAAAATGGCCCCAAACTTAAAACAACCCAAATTTCCATCAACAGGTGAATGGATAAACACACTATGGTTTATAATACAATTGAAAATTCTTTAGCAGTAAAAATAAATGAATTCCTGTTACACACACCTATATGGATGATTCTCAAAGTCATACTGAAAGAAGCCAGACCCAAAAGAGTATACATTGTGTGATTATAAGATTATGTGAAATTCCAGGAGCAATAAGACTAACCTGGAGTGACAGAAAGTAAACCAACTACTCCAGCAGGGGGGAGGAAATGACTAAAAGAAGGAAGCTGTGAGGTGATGGGAACATTAATGTTTTGATTGTGGTGGTCACTAGGTGAATGCTTAAACTTGTCAGAACTCATTAAACTGTACACTTAATATTGATACATTTTGTTGTATGTTAATTATATCTCAACAAAGGTGATAAAAATTTAAAATAAGCATCCAAAAAGTGATAGGATACATAGAAATGTAAGATATGTAGTAATCAGAGACACAAGGATCCATACATGAGCTCTGAACTCACTCCTGGGATGGAGTTAGAGCCAATTAAATAGCTATTTAATCTGAATTAATGTGGATTCACTCCATTTAAGGCAATGAGAGTCTTAGAGAAAGTGCATATTACTCTCTCTCCATTGGTTCCCTCACCCTTTACTTTCTGCACAGAGGAAGCCCCTGGTGTCACATGGCTCTTTCCTCATTCCCTTCACTCCTCTTCCCAGCATGGTGAGGGGAAGAAAGAAGACAACTGGTCTCCCCACTTGCAGAGCACTTGGGAAAAATCACAGGACTATCAGTGAGACACAGCTTGATCTAAATCCCAGGACTGCCATACTGCTTAATCTTTGTGCCTTAAATTCCAGAATATAAAAACTAGAGCATTTAATGGTGTTACCTTTTGGCTGAGGCCAGAGGTGAGCCTACCTGAGTCCCATTATTCTTTCCCATCTCTCCCAAGTTAGGGTTGCTAAATAAAATAAGTGATTTCAGATACACAATGAATGATACATTAGTATAAGTAAACATTGTGGACACATCCTTATACTGGAGTATCAAATGGCATGTGTCTATAACTAAAACGTGTATTTCTTATTTATGTGAAATTCAAGCTTAGCTGGCTGGCCTGTATTTCTGAATGTAAAATCGGGTGATCCTACTCCAGATGGCCCACATTTGCTACGCCACCCCTGAAGTTTTAGAGTCCAGAGAACACAATATGAAATCCTCTAGTTTAGAGAGCACATCCTTTGTGAACTTGAACTGTGAACTGGCCAATCTTCGAGACTGAGCCATTGGAGTAGAGAAGGGAGATGGAAGAAGGGGGCGGAACCAAGCAAAAGCCACCATCCTAAGTCTCCCTGTCCCATCCAGCTCTGCACTCAGATAAAACTCAGGTTACAATTAGCAGTGTGTCCAGTTGTGCAAATGGCCCTGAGTGGGAGCCAGAGGAGGACACAGCTTTGACCTTGTGCAGAAGAACACTGGATCCAGTGGAAAGATTTCTGGGAATCAAAAAACAGCTCTGGCTAGAGGAACCCTGGGCAGGTGGGTTTGTTGTTGTTGTTGTTTGTTTCTTTTTGTTTTTAGACAGGGTCTCACTATGTAGTTCACACTGGTCTTGAACTCACTTTGTAGTGCAGGCTGGCCTTGAACTCTTGGTTAGCTTCCTGCCTCAGCCTCCTGAGTGTTGGGATGATAGGCATGTATCACCATGCCGAACAAGTGTTTAAAATATATTTTTGAGACTCAATTTCTTCACCTCTAAAATGGGCCTCAAAACAAAGTTAAAATCACATTACAGAGTAGAAGAAAAAAGTCATAAAGTATATGACAGATAAAACAATGAGACCCAGAATATATTAAGTCTTAAATTAATAAGAAAAAAAGCAAATACTCAAAAAAGAAAAAAAATAGGCAGGAGAAATGCACAGGTAATTTATTTTAAAAAATGGAGGACAAACATATGAAAAGATGAACTTTTTAATAATCAGCAAAATGTAAATCAAAACAACAACGAGGTAGTATTATTTGATAATCAGATTGGCAGAAATGAAAAAGACATAAAAATCTAGGGTTGGCAGAGGGAAAGGGAGTTAACCTATGTTGTCGGTGGAAATGTAAGTTAGCATAGCTTTCAGGGAGGATAGCTAGACAATATCAAAATTACAGCCAGCATACTTTTTGACCCAACAATTCCACTCATTGTTTTCTATCTGATTGACATTGCCACAGAAACCCCCAAACACGCAGGGACAATGGTACACACGGCAACTTTACTTTTAACAGAGATCACTGGAAGCCACTTTGATGTCCGTCAAAAACTTAATGCAGTAACTCATAGTACAGAAACCTATAGGGCCACCAAGAATGAATACGGATTTACAAAGAGCTCTAAAGACACAGACAGGTGAATAATGACAGCACGTTTCAGAACGCATTTCGTGTTACTCGAGTTATGTAAAACAGCACAAGGATATCTGTATATGTAGGTGTGTGTGTGGGCTCGTGTCTATACATCTATCTCTATCGAAACATACAAACAATGGTATGAATGTGTAGAAAGGGATCTGGAAGGTTCCACATCAAACTGAGTTTTTCCTCTGGTGGGGAGTGGAGCAAATAGAGAAGAGGACTGGTAAAGGGGGACTCTCAGTTATTATTTTGCAGACATCTGTATTGTTTGAAATTTTTATAGCAAAATTTTATATAAACACATTTTGCCTTATCACTTAAAATATAGTTTACAGAATTGTGATGGGGTCACACTTTGGCTGTGAGCTCTCTCTCTCTCTCTCGCTCACTCTCTCTGTTTTTACTGATGGTGCTGATTTCGGCCTCCTCTCTCAAAGGTCTCCCTCCTCCTGTCCAAGGTTTACCTCTGTTCTTGGGTCCTCAACTCCATCTCGGTCACCTCTGTCTATTGTGAGTACTTTTGTATCAACAAACCCACTCACACACCCACAATCAGTCTCTCTGTTTCTGTGATCACTTTATCTTCCCTTCGCTACTTCTACTTCTTCTAGCTGCCCCCTTGCTTTGCTCTTCTTACTGACAAAACATCTTGAACATCTTGAAAAACCAATCCATCCCCCGGCCTGTGACTCTCAGGACTCATAATTCCATGTCATCTATCTACTCCTACCATATTAAAGAAACATTTCTCTGGGAGCGTCTCTTCTGATGCTCATCTGATTGCCTTCTCTCAAGCTTCCTGCTCCTGGACCCCTCAGCAATAATACTACTCTTAATACTACTCTTTTGCTTGTCCACAATGGTCTCCTCCACTCACCCCTTATATTTAAATTCTATCCATTCTTCTAGGTACAGATTAAAGGATACCCTTTCCACAAAACCCAACCCTTTCTCCCTACTAAGTCCCATGTCTTCCTCATAACCTCCTTTTCATGTGGGCTGGTTAGGTGAATAAGGATCATGTTCAATGAAGAAGGCTTTTGTCAATGGATGGAGGCAATTTTTTGGCTCTAGAATGTATGAATTTGTGAAGGGAGACACTAGTAAACAATATACAAGTAAGGGACCCTTAGAGGAATCTAGGGAAGTGATAAACAGACAAGGCAGAGACAGAGGGGAAAGCTAAAAAGGGGGCTAGATGCAAGGGACTTTGGTTGCAATAGATTAAATAGGACAGAGTGAACCACTGGACCTGCAGATGTGCTGTGGTAAAAGGAGCGGCTGAGCAGGAGGAAGGGAGAAGAATAAGGGCTGGCAGAAGTCAGTTCCCTGAGCTGGCAATGCCTGCCCTGCTTCCCTGGTGAGTTCCCCCCAACCCCTGCCAGGCCAGCTCAGTGCCACTGCCTCCCGCTGGGCCATATTCTCCCAGTTCCATGCTCCCAGCACCATGGGCTGTCCGTGGTGGCTCTTCACACAGTTGAACCTTACATGTGTTCATGGCTTTTTGATTAATGTCTGCCTTCTGCTCTCTCATCTAAGATCCATGAAAGGAAGGCTTGCATCTGTTTTTGTTTTTCATTATATTTCCACAGCCCAACCCGGTATTCAACACATAGTAGATATTCCATAAATATTCATCAAAAGAATGAAATTTAGTTAGTTGCTAGTTAAAATGCTGTCACCTTAGAACCACTTCCCTGAAATCATTTCCACTCCTCGAACACTGATGTGCCTGGGAATCGAATTGCATTGGCCTCAACCATAGACCAGCTGGTTTATGGTGCTAAGAAGCATTTCCATGAGCTCCCATCAGCCCTGAACACAAGAGGCACCTGGTAAATAAGTTTCTCAGTAATGAACAGAAGAAAGAAAAGTTCTTTTGAGAGTATAAATCCTCCCAGAGTGGGCCCAGGCTGAATCCCACCAGCTTCATATTTTGCCCATTCTGCGCTCATTCAGATGCTCACAGAACGAATGCCCCAAGCTCCACGAACATCTGAGGTCTCAGCTCCACTAGGATTGGAATCACCCACTTTAAATGCACACCTGCAGGCCTGTTGTGTGGCCACCATCAGAGATGGCCATATGGCTGATTCCAGCAAGGCCTGGTGAATTCAGGGCTGTGGTCTGAGCATCAGCCTAGTCTCTCTGGACTCCGTTCCCTACCAGTTCAAAATCTAGAGCCATAAGCCACTGCCTGAGGGATCTTGTCTCTCTAACTGGCCTTCTGTTCATGACCCAGGGTCTGTGCAGAACCTCCAAGGCCTCCAGAGATTTAGGTCTAGCTTGTTTCTTGAGAAACAGAAAAACATGGCAGCAGTCTCACCAGGTCCCCACCAGGATCCTGTCTAGTGAGTCTGTTCATAATCTGTTCCCATCCTTGATGAGGCTACAGGAGTTTCTCATTTCTCTGCTGTCTTTTCACCCAGGAAAGAGGAAGACTTACTGCAAATAGGAAAAGCAATGCTTTAAAAATTCTGAAATCCAGGTGTGCTCATGTTCAGCAACCTCTAGGTTTCTGTTGACGCGCACCTGACAGGTGTTATTCCCAGGTGTGACCCCAAGCATCCTCATAGACATGCACACCCTGGTGCTTGTGCCTGCCTTGCTGCAGTCACCTACAGTGACAAGGTGAAATGCACAATTGACAAAGTAAGGACAAGCAGCCAACTGGAAGAAAATATGCATAACAGACATAGCAAACAACGAATGTCCTAATACTATTCAGAGTTCTTGCAAATTCCTGAAAAAGGAAACGAAACTCAAATGACCCAACAAAACAGGCAAAGGATATGAACAAAAATTTCACAAAAACGAACTACAGTGAGTAATAAACATGGAAAGATGCTCAACCCCACTGGCAATCAGAGCAGCATGCAGTTACCACAGCCTGAGACTCCACCTCCCACCGTCTCCTACCCCAAACCAGGACACACATTGCCTGCTGAAATAAAACTCACGGAGGGATGAAAAGGTGTTGAAAGAGGAAGAGAAGCCATATTTGTCAAGTTTTGAGTCTCTTTCCTGGCTCTTTCATGAAAACCTTTTTGCCTACAAGTTCTGGCACAGGTATACAGATTCCGTGTATATCAGCTGTCAGGGTACAACATGCAGGAAACAACAGAATGTCTTGGCAGCAGGTCCTGATCATCCTGGAGCTGCAGAGAACTGCGCAGCTGAGAGGGCTGAGCCAAGTCCCAGAGCAGGACTGAGGAACTTGCAAAGACTGGAAGGAAAGGCCTGCCCACTGCAGGGCTGCTCCTCAAGGTGGGCAGCGGGACTCTCCAAAGGACACTGTATACCACTAGGATGGCTGCGTGCCTCTCTGGAAAGGTCTTATAGAGAGGCTGTGAGATCTCCATGAGTCCACTTAGAGAAAACTGGGACTGATTCCATGAATCCAAAAAGAAAAGAAAGAGGGTGAAGGAAAGAGGAAAGCAAGAAAAGAAGACAAGGTGGGAGAAGGAGAGAGGGAGGCAGAAAGAAAGGAAGAAGGAAGAAAGGAAGGTTGGACAAGTAACATTTATTGCATTCAACACTGTGCTTTTCATGTGTTATCTCATTTATTCCATAGGACACCCCTTCAAAGGAGTCATTATTAACATGTGCAGAAAGTGAAGTTCAAATCACTTCCCCAAAGTTGTGGAGCGGGTAAGTAACTATACCAATTCGCCAGACTCCAGGTTCTATCTATGTTTGTAATGGTTAATCTTGATCGTTAACTTGATTGGCTTGAGAGACCCCTAGGGATTAGTAAAGCACATTTTTGGGCTTGTCTGGGTAGGTCATGGGGCATGGCCTTAGGGACTATATCTGGTTCCGCTTCCTCTTGGTCTCTTCCCCTGCTCTTTGCTTTCTGGATGCCCTGACATAAGCGGCTTTCCTCTGCACACCCTTCCACTGTGATGTTTCTGCCTTGGAGCCAGCTGACCATAGACTAAAAGAAACCTCTGAAAGTCTTTTAAGTTGTGTATGTCAAGTATTTTGTCCCAGCAATGGAAATTTGACTAATGCAAATGCTCCAAACCCTTAGTGCACTCTATAGCTCTCTAAAGCTATAGGTACCAAAGAGGGACTGGAGAAACAGAGTCGGTCTTCTTTCTCTTCACTGTCTTAGAAATTGCCTGAACCGGCTGAGCCCAACAGGAAGAGCCTGGAAGGCAGCCGAGACAGAGATCACCTGGCAAGATTCTCTCACTGGTGAGAGATGCCGGGTCATAACCTGTAGCCCAAAGACGATTCCCAGTGTGGGTACAGCTCTGGTGTGTTCCTGGGAAGTGCCTCTGTGTCCTTAGTAACGACATTATTATTCTCCTCTTTCTGTGTCTGGGTTGACTAATCTAATTTGCACATGTGAACGAGAAGCTGCTCTGATCCATTTAATATGTTGGGACTGCATCCCAGCTCATTTGCATGGCGGGTCTGGCCAGCAGAGGTAGCTCCTGTCCTCTGCCTTCGTCCCTCCCTTAGTCCCGCCCTCCCACACGCAAATTCTTGCTGAGCAGGCAAATGGTGATCCGTGCTGTTGCTTTTAAGTCTTAAAATCCATTAGGAGTGTATTAGCAGACGTGCTGAGAGCTCATTTGAGTAATAAAAATCTTTTTTGTGTGTAGCTAATAAAACAGAAGAAAGAAAAAAGAATGAGAGAGAGTGGAAGGGGAAAGGAGGCTGTCTTCCAGCCATGGGTAGGGTGGAAAGCTGAGGTCTGTCTGTGCAACCCTCTGAGCAGGGCTCCTTTGCCTGGGTGGTGTGACAGGAGATGAGAGGAAAATGAGTGAGAACTAATGAATTCCTCATTTCTAGCAGGACTACATCATCCGGCTGCCACCCAGGGAGGTCAGAGTGCATCTTGTCTGTCCCCGAGATGCAGCCTGGGGACCTCCAGCTCGTATGCATGCAGAATGTACAGTTGCAATATGACCAGCTGTGGCTATAGAAGACAGTCACCTTTTCCAAGTGTCCCTCTGTCTGCATGTCTGTATTTAGCCTTGCTGCTGTTCCCATGCCAGGCTTCCCGGACTTCAAACTGTGGGTCTCCAGACTCCCACCCAGGCATCTTCGGACCCACTTCTCTGCTTCTTCCCATATGGCCTCTGCAGCCCCAGGTGGAAGAGATCAGGACTGTACCGCACATGGTGGATCAGCCACATAAACAGGATTGGGAATTTCAAGAAGACAACAGGAGTGCATTAGCCAAGGCAGGGTCCTTTGACACACATAGCTCTAAACAACTGTACAGGTCATACACCCATGAATCGGCCCTGGGCACATGCTAGGAACTCAATTACTTGTCATTTATGTGTGGGTGCCACCAAAGAGTTGATCCACACTTTACAAAAGTCCAACTATCTGGGTGGCATAAACAGCCTAGACTCCTCAAGCCTGTCTTTAATGAGGACATTGAAGAAGAGGCTTTGGAGGGCCTCCTGACGCATGACCAGCTTCCCTTATGCCTCTCTCTGGCTAGAGTTGGCCCCAGATGTTCTAGTTTCCCCTAATGGCCCATTAAGGCCCCATAAGCCAAGACTTATCTAAGTCCTTTTGTGTGAATCCAAGAGAAAAGCTGCACAGAAATCCTCTTACAGTTAATCCCTCTGAGAACAGGGGCTAAATCTACAAGAATGTGGAGCCAGAGGGGGAGGCAGCAAATTAGAGGAGACGAGCAGCAGGAAGGGTCTTTCCTGGGATGAACAGAAACTTAGGCCTATGGCAGCCGGAGAGCTCCACTATGAGGATCTTGAGGCCAAGCTTGCATTCCAGGTCTGCCACTAAAAAGATGCTTGATGCTACTGGTTCATCTAGCCTCTTTGAGTTCTTTAAAATCTGTGAGGACAACTAATATCCAAAGACATTGATACAACATTGTCCACATTCAAAAAGGAAGATGAGGACGATGAAGAAGAAGAAAAGGAAATAAGTTGATTTTCCTCCAAGAGAGAATTTTAATAAATTAAATGATGCTATATTTGTGTAGTGGAATTCCATGTAATAGTAAGGATATGGGAGATTTTTTTTTCTTACAGATGTCAAGTAAAGGCATTTACATTTTTTATTTCTCTTGATATTCAAAGACAGCAGCAACAATACAGACAAGAATGGGGGGTAAATTCAGTGAAACCAAGAAGTAGTCTCAGTCACAAACCATTAGGCGTATTTGTCAAATAATGCAAAAACATGGACCTAAACAAAGAAGAATGCTGACAGTCTACACCTAAGTTCTCAAACATCACCAAACGCAGATTCACCTAAAACAAAGCATTTCAGCAGCACCATGCCAAAGGCCTTCAGTGAACTTTTGCTAAGAGTGATCTGGAATGGAAATGTGGACCAGCCAGGGGAGAACTAGAATACCTAGAGAGAGAGACTTCATTAGCACTATCAAAAGCTACAAAGTAAGGTGGAGGACAGGGAAGCAACCATCCCCAAATTAGAACATGGAGTAGTTTTGCACAGACCAAAGAAAAGCCCCTGGCCCCAGAGTTCCACACACTATTCTTTAGCAAATATTTGGTCCAGTTGGAGGAGGGAGTTAGTTGCCAGGAGAAATGAGAAAATAAATAAACAAAATAAGAAATAAATGAGTAAAGTAAAAGGCCCTGGAAAACACAGACCTCAGAAGTAATTATCAAAAGAGGCAAGATGAATTTTGAAAAACATGAGTCTCTACTCTGAAGACATGGCAGATTTAAAAAGAGAAAAAAAAAAAACAGATTTCAAAGAAGAGTGTCAAGGATCTAAAAGAGAAATTATATAAGTAAAATAACTGAAATTTGAGCTGGTAGAACAGAGCAAAGAGCAAGATGACCTTGAAGGGAACTGAAGGAGGAAAATGAAGTCGAGGAGGAAAAGGAAGGGGATGAGAGGGGATGAGGAATGAATTAAATCTGAAAACTCAAATCAGGACCTCAAAGTAGGCAGGCTTAAGAAAGTTAAACAAATGGAAAAGATCAAGTATATAAACATGTTGACAAAGAAGATCATAGATATGGAATATTTGCGAGAGCTCCAACATATCCATTGAGAAAAATACATAAAGACATAATCAATGAAAACATCCCTGAAATAAAGAAAGGTGACTCTCAAGATCAAAAGGTCACATGATTTCTCCAAAAATTTTATATATAGCAATCACCTTCAAGATATATTCTGCTGAAGTTACTAAATGTCGAGAGAAAAGAGTGAATCATATGGGCATCCGGGCAGAAAACCTAAAATAAATACAAGAGAAATAATTCTAGTTGGCCCCATTCTGATCAATCCATTCAAGCCTGGAGGAGAATTACAGCTTAAGAACTGTATACTCGGTGAAGTTGTCATTTTAGTGTTTAGACGACAGGCAGACATTCTTAAACATGAAGAAATACAGGCATGAGCCCTTTTTGTAAAAAGCACTTGTCAGTGGACTTCAGCAAAAGAAGAGATCAATCAAAATACAGAATTCTAGAATGCAAAATATGGACTATGAAGATTGGTAGCAAGTACTGAATTCTACTGAATACAGAACTAACATGACACTGGCAATGATTGGATAGAACAGAGTAAAAAAATAGTGTAGACTTTGTCAAATTAAAAAAAAAATTTAAATTTTAAACTAGGAAAGAGAGGTGAAAGAAATAATACCAATATAAATGTACTATCTTTCAAGGCAGGGGGTTAGCAAATGTTGCAAAAATAACAACAATAGAAGGGACAATAATAATAACTACAACTTCTTAATGTGTTCATTAAACTTTGTTCTCAGCTTTAGAAGTATATTTTAGGCACTAATGTCTATTGATGTGAGGTTTTATGATACCTTCAAATTTTCTCCATCTGTTGAAGTAAAAGTTTTCAAAGCAAAAATAACATGGAGACCATGCTGCAATCCCATTCTTCACTAACAGTCTTTCCACCTTTCTCATTGCCTTGCGATCTCTCTAAGGTGGCTGGAATTATAGGGTGCTGCTCTCGAAATGTTAACAGTGCTTCGCTTTTGGATTGTTGTTCGGATTTTGTGTGATTATAGTCAGTTTTGTTTTTATGGGATTGAACCCAGGGCCTTTGCAATGAGTTATATCCCCAGCCCTTTTTATTTTGAGACAGAGTCTTGCTAAATCCCTACATTGCTAGGGCTAGGCTTAAACTTGTGATCCTACTGCCTCAGCCTCCTATAGTGCTGGGATGACAGGTGTGTGCCACCATGCCTGGCTTATATTTACATCTTTACTATATTGCTTGAATGTTTACAATAGAGATGAGTTATTTAAAGAGGCTAAACTCATTACTCTTCTTTGCATGCTGATGAGGCAGCTTCCTATAAGAAGGCCTCATTTGTGGGAGTAGTAGACGCTGAAGTTTGATGTTCAACAATGCCTTGGTATACTAATCTCTCAGTGCCTCAGTTTCCTCACCAGTCAAATGGGAACAATAACAGTTTATAGCACCTATCTCAGAGAACATGTATGATAAGTAAAATAATGATAGTAAAGTGCCAAGACAATGTCAGCTTAATAAATGTTAATATTCAGAGGGGCCATGAAGTCTTATTGCATGTTAATTAGAAGTGATTTGTATGTTGCCTTTTACCTGATGTATAAGTTTAAAATTTCCCCCTGTTCTTTAGGGAAGAGTTACTGATGGCTGTCTTTAGTTCTCTGCCTGTTGTTAGGCAGAGCTGTTACTAAACAAGTAATTAACAAAAGGCTTAATCTCCTGCATGGGGATTTTGCAGCCATTCTGAATAGCTAAATGAACATTGCCATGTAAACATACTATTGCTACATCTGTTAAGTCAAAAAATAAAATTGTAAAAAACTGTTTTCAAGTGTTCTAAAACCGTGTTTGTAACTAGATGGCAATGGGTAGTGGCCACATTTTGCAGTGGACAAAGTAAGGAGGCTGGAAGCAGGTGTGGCTAGAGCGTGTTCAGGGTGGTTCAGCCTCCCCAATCAGAAACTCACTGGCAGAAAGATCCCTTCTGAGACTTTGTCCTGAGCCAGTAAAGGTAGAGGAATCCGGGCTAAAGGGGGCTCCCTGCCTCTGCAAGCCAACTCCCCTCTCCCTTACCCAGCCTCAGCCCCTCCTTCTCTTCTCCCCTCCCCACATGTCCACATCCCAAGTACTTAGGGAATGGGAGACAATTACCCTAAAAGCAATGCTGAAATCTGTGGGAATTACCTCTCCTCCTTCCCTTTAAGGTCTGAACTGCAGAACTGGATTAATCTCAGAGAACAAGCTCTCTTGGTTCCTAGTGGAAAAACAGAAGCTTTTGATTTCCATGAGATAAGATTCCTCTGTGGTAACTGGGTTTTGTGCCTTTCTGTCATTGCTTTTTACAAGGTGACTAACAAATAATCCCCATTACACAAACACAGCCTGCATCCATCATGCCCAGGCTGCAGGCGCTGAGGGATGATCCCTAATGGGTAATAATAATAGCTACCATTTATTGATTGGGCGCCGGGTGCCAGGCACTGGGCTCAGCATCCCCATGTATTATCTTCAGGGGAGGATGCAGTTTCTCCTCTCTCCCTTCCTTCCTTGTGCATGGATTAGGCTGTCCTAAGCCTCTCTGACTATGCGGCTCCTTCTCTGTGGACATTCATGTGGTCTCTGTGAGGGTGACCCAGAGGCAGACCCCGTTCCCGTGAGAGACTCTCCTGGACCTGCACACTCCAGGGCCTGGAGCAGCGCCACACTGTGCCCCCTCCTGTCCTTGTTCCGTTACTCCAATGGCCTATGTCACACAGGCCTTCCAATCAGCAGTCGGGGTGAGAGGCAAGTCTCTGGTTGAGCTTCAGGTGGAAGAATGCTGGCTCCAGGCCCTTTGGGCTGACTCAAAAGTGCATAATGATTGCTTTTAATTGCTCAGTATTTGTCTTCCTGTTGGAAGTTTTTGTCTTCCCGACCCCACCCACACGGTTCTGTGCATTCTGTCAATCAAATCACAATGTCCCTTCTGCCTTCCTGCTACATGGGACCCACCAACATGGCAGCCGATCCCTAGTCCTCTGTGATTTCTCTTGGGGTATGACACTTAAACCAAGCATGGCCAATGACAATTTTTCCACGGCTTCTGATATATAAATAGTGGGAGAAATATGATTTCTCTCTACCTCTAAAATCATGTAACCCAGACACTCCCGGGAGCTACTGTGTTGGCACATAAAAGATAAGTAGTAGAACTAAGAGAAGAACAAGGTCCTAGTAACATTGGATCCAGCTAGTCCTGAAGCCATCTACCCCTTATGTGTTCAAGTTCCTTTGAGTTGGCTTTTCTCTCACATACCACCAAACACATCACAGAAGTAGGCTAAAGACACTTTCATTGGAATCCAGCCAGCTCACTAGAGTATTTGGAGCCACAGCTTTATCTAGTAATCAAGGGTTTCTTTGCCAGTTTCATTCTTTGACTATATACCACATTTCCTTGATTCAAGCATGTCATCAATAATGACATGCACTGTCGATTTAATTAGAGCTCTTTTGGAATAAAAAGAAATAGAAAAACAAAGTGAAAACTGCATTTGTTGCTTAGGAGATCTTTCTTGATTTAAGAAAGGTTAAATCCTTGCATGAGATGTAGGAGGGTAGGAAGTGCATCATGGAATTGAAGAGAAATAGGGTTGCCCTACGGGAGCCTGTGAAAAAGAGACGGTCCGAGGCAGAGTCCAGGTATTCCTGCAGTCTGCCCAAATGCCATCTTAATTCCATCCAATCTGATACGTATTTCCAACTCTCTCCTACACCTAGAAACTTGATGTTATTCTGAGAGAGGGTTCCAAGTCTGGCCTGGACTTGCCAATCCTTACTCTCTCTGGTTCTTTCTCAGCAGGAATCGCTCTTCAGTTCTTTGTGGGTGAAGCTGGGCTGCTCAGAATCTGCTGCCATGCAATAGTCATCTACCCACAGCACTGAGGAGAGTGGACATGGAAGGGCTGCACCAGGCACAGTCTCTTACCACTTCCATCAGTGGCACTTCAAAGGGACTTGAGAAACCATAAGCTGAGACCCCATTTAGGGAAAATGATCTCTCAGTAAGGAAGCTAATTGGATCTGACATGGAGAAATCACCGAGATTAGAGAAACAGAACATGCCCAGACCAAAGCATGCTCAGTCAGGGATATCTCTGCCTTGGCCAACGGGCAGAAAGAGGGTGAGAGATTGACTTTCTGGCAGCGAAGCTCATATGCTCGCTTCTGACTCAGGTATTTTATGGGACCACCTCTAAAGTGGAAATTGAAACAGTTCTCAGGTTATAAAAGACGATTTTGGAGTGAGGGAGGGGAGAAAGTGACTTTAAAGTGCTCCTAATACCTCACTTACCAGGAATCCTCTTACTTCCCCTATATATGGCCACTCCATGACATGTTTATGATTAGATATAGTCTCCGAAGCCCCTGCTGGCTGTCATACCCAGGTTCTGATGGGGCAAGGTCGTCATTAGAGGGAGAAGTCCACATTAACCCTGTGACCACATGCCCAGTATCATGAGCCAGGAAGATCCTGCCACTCAGCTGCAGCCTTGCCAACCTCACCGGCTTGGCTGAGTGTGTATGACTGGTTTCCTGTCTTAATTTCACCAGCTGGTGCTACAGCTCTCTGGCACCAGAACCTTACCTGAATCTGATTACCAGGTTTGAGACCCTAATGCTCTGCTGAGCTAGGAATTTTTCTTCCATGGATGGTTCCTACTGCTGTGGCACCTCAGATTTGTAATCCAGTGGGGGCTAGACAGTTACCTTCCCAGCAACAGGCATAAATCATGCACACCATCATGGTGCTGTCCTCTCTGCCATCCAGCAGTATCTTCTGTGATGCCTGAGATAAAGAATGACCAAAATAGGCATATGTACCACCATTCCTCTCACTCCTTCCCATGCAGACATCACTAACTGATCTCCACATTCTCAGGGAATCTACATATGGTCTCAACAAAGGGTTCTTAGCAACCACCACCAATTGGCTGACACTGGCAGCCCATGATGAAATCAATTTCCCCTCTCTGACAGGTCCTTCTATCAGGACACACACATCTTCCTGCCTTTTGGCACTCCAGCCCACCTTGGTTCATCACTAACCCATCCCGATTCCCAGTCAAATTGGATCTTAAGGTGCCTCAGTCTACCACTATCTTTGGGCAGTTCTCCCAAGCTTCACCTGAGTCCTTTGGTCCCTAATTAAGAGAGGCTAATACCCTGTCCTGTAGGAGGATGCTGCCTGTTGCACCTGGAAAATTATATGGTCTTCAGACCCCACCCTCACCTGCATTGATTATTCCAAGAACTTCAACCCAGATTGCATCCCACCCCAGATCTTGTTGTCTGACTCTCTCAACTCCATTTCACCATCCCATGCTGCTTCCAGAAAAACTTCTCCTGCAGTATAAATAAGAAATAAGAATAGATGAGCAGCTGGGCTTCTATAGTCCCAGGAAGACTAGGGTGCACCGCTGAGCTCCTTGTTTTGCAATTGCTGGTTTATCAGCTCGTCTATCTTACTTGAGTATGAGCTTCTAGAGGGCACCATAGTACCTAGTCCTGTCCATCCTGATTCTGCTCCTAACATTCAGCAGGATGTCAGACCCAATGAAGAGATGAACGAGACACTGTTCAGGTTTGTGTACCGACTCAGGACGTTTATGCTCCCTCCCCCGCTCCTCCTCTTATGGGCCTTCAGCCATGTCCATGGTAGAATCACAACCACCCCAAGGTGCCCCAGGTTTGGGAGAGTGGAAGCCCACAAGGAGTAAGCAAATGGTGTTGAGGAAGGTGAGCGGCCTCTAGCAACCCCGCTGGCCTGGGCACTCAGGCACGGAAACTCTGGGCTACCACAAGGGCATGAAAATGTCCTCTCCTAAGGGTAGGATGCTAGCTGTCTGTCTCCAGAGGATCTGCATCTAGTTTGGAAAGAGTCAGGCTCTATAAACCACCAGAGCATTCTAGAGTCCAATTATGGTGGAGCCTGAAAGAAAGACCCTAGAGTCTAAACCCAGAATCACATCCAAGATGGTATTGAGGAGACTGGGCTGCTTCAACCTGAAGTTCCCCCTTCCTCCACAGGACTCAGAGAGATGCCCCTGAGCTTGGGCCTGACCTCGGTCTCCTAGAGTGCCCTGATCTGGGGAAAGCACACATGGGACCCTTGCCTGGTCCTCAGGGAGCACTCACCCAGTCCTTAGAGAGCAGCCACTCAGTCTGACCTCAATGAGCGAGGTGTCAGCCAGGCCTGTGGCCACGGAACAGGCTTCCAAGAGCTGAGCATTCTGCTGAGGTCCCTACAGAGGCTGTTTGCGGGTTACCCTTGAATACCGGCCTCCTCTGAACCACAGGTGAACCACTGTACCCCTCAAATTGGTGCACCATTGTTTAAAAATGTTCCTATTCAGTGTTGGGAGGGTGGGAGGAAATGGGTACACACTGTTGGTAGGAACATAAATCTTTCTGGAAAGCAATTTGAAATCATATAACCAAAGTCTTTGAATGATCATACCCTTATAGATTTATTCTAAGGAAATAATCAGGTGCAACCAGTGATTTATGTGTAGGACTTTTTCACTGCAGTGTTATTTATCATAGGAAAAAAGTGGAAACAAACTAAATTTTAAGCACAGGGAGTTTGTTAAGTAATTACAATAAGAAAATTATATATATATACACACATATATATATGTTTCTAATTTTATGTCCTTATGCTGAAAGAATAAATAACAATATATTAATTGTGATAATATATAGAGAGAAAGGGTCAGATAACAAATCATTTTAATTTTCTTCTTTGTGCTTTTATGAACTTCCTTCATTGCTTCCCATGTGCATGTAACATAATCGGGGAAAGACAGACATGTGGTCTTGAAAAAGAGCATTTCCAAAGCTGGCTATCAAGCTACAGCTTGAATATAAATTGTTTGAACTCTTTGAAAAAGCCTGGAGATCTCACTTAAACCAACAAGTGATTGTGCACACAAAACCAAGTCAGGATCCTGAGATTTGCTGCTAGTTCTCTGCACCTATCTGTCACTGGCTCCACGTCCAAGTGGGCACAGGTGAGAAACAGAGCCCACAGCTGCGTGTGATACTGCATGGTTTATATCCCATCTTCCCACCCCCACCCCTTGTTAGCGTTCCCAAGGACCATGAGAAGCAGACACAGCAGGTATTAACACTAAGCCCCAAATTGTCCCTGTACGGTGGGGCCTAGATGGGACTTAAATTCAGGTTTCCTGACTGAAAATCTCAGTCCTTTTAGCTCTGCTCCATCACCTCTCATCTAAATCACTGTGGTGCAGTAGAAGTTTCTGCCAGTCAAGATAGAGAAATAGTAGGTTTGAGTGCTAAGAAAAAGACCCAGATTAAGTCAGTGGACTTTTGGCCATCGAAAAGCAGACTCTACTTAGACTCCGGCATAGGGACCTATCGTGGTCCTATCCTCTTTGGCAGATGAATGAGGCAGAATAAGCTCAGAAAAATCTTCCTCTTCCAAACACAGATAGGCTAATAAACCACTTTATTAGGTGAATAAAGTTGAAGCCTAATAGGAATAAAAGTAAGGTTTTAAGATACTTCTTTATTAATATGTTCATTTAATCATAAATGTTTACTTATATTTATTTGTGTGGCTCTTTAATGTCTCTTTCCCCTCTAGCCTATAAGTTTCATGAGGGCAGGATCTGAGCTGTTCACCATTGTCTTCACAGTGCCTCTCAAGTGTCTTGCATACAGTGGTGCACAAGAACTGTTTGCTGAAGGAGTGAATGAATGAATGAATGAATGGCGAGCTGAAGTCTTCACTACCCTTCTCATCTCAGGCTGTTACTGAGGAAATTGAAGAGATTTGCAGGTGAGCTCCCTCAGCCTTCTCTTCCAAGCTCTCCTGCCCCAACATACAGGATGCACTTGAACTTAGCAGCCAGGATCTATCTGCATCCTAACAGGTCCCAGCCAGCTTCAGAGATTAATGGTCTTCTCCCTCCTTCAGGACTCTGCCACCCCTTTCTCTTCTTTTCTAGTGACTTCCTTCTAGGCTGCCCAGAACCACCCTTGGCCCTTATCTTGGCTGTGATCCCGACATCTCAAAGCAGTGCCCAGATCCCCTTCTCTGCTGCTTGCCTCCAGTTCAGGCCTCACCCCTACATGGGGCCGGAAGCTCTCCGGGGCTAACTCTGCTCCCCTGAGAACAGACATCTGAGAGTGGAAGCCAGCTGACCTTGTGCAGCCTTGATCTTTCGGGGCTACATTTGTCACACCGACCTCCTGTTCTCCTGGAAGCTCTGACCTGTGTGTCTGCACAGCCTTCTCCCAGCCCCCCCGGAACTTGGTGATGGCCCTCCACACAGGCCTCCTCCTCACCTGCCCGGGTGTGTCCCACTGCCACCCGCTCTCCTTGGGCATCTCTCACTCTTCATGGGGTTACACAGGACACAGAGGTGCACAATTCCTAACCCATCACAAGCTGCCTCCCCAAAGCGGCTTGGCCTCCTGAGACACTCTGGCATTCCTCCTCCATTTTTTTTTTTTTTTTTTTTGGCAGGGGTCACTGGGGTTTGAACTTAGGCCCTTTTGCTTGCTAGGCAAGCGCTCTACCACTTGAGCTAAATCCCCACTCCTACCTCCTCCGCATTTAATACAATACTCAGCCCCTCTGATTCTACTCCCAGGTGACTCCTGTCCATCCCACCCACACTGCCATGATCTTTGCCCAGGCCACACTGCCTCTCCTCTGGAGCAGTGTAAGGTTCTGCCTCTCACCTGGATCCCTTACGGTCCATCCTCCCCTAGCAGCCAGGGGGAACTCGTGGAATATCTGATGTGATGCCCTTTGTTTCTAAGAGCCCACAGGAGCCCTCCACCATCTGCAGCTTCACTCAGAACTGTGCACTAGCCCGCGCCTGCCCTCTTTCCCTGCTCGTTCTTATCTCCTTCATACTCGCTAGGCTGCCAGGCCTCTAAATCTCTCTCAGGCCACCCCTTTGGCTTGGAGTCCCTTCTTCTCCCCTTCTTGACCCTTGCCTTGGTTCACTGACCTTCTTTTAGGACTCTCTCATGATGGTCCTACCTCTAAGGACAGAGTGCTGGCTGGGTGGTGGAGTCCGGATCACTCATATTGGTTTGTAGTAATAATATACACCATATATGGATTATTTACAGTGTGCTAAGCAGTTCACAGCATTCTCCTATTTCCATCCTCATGAGAACCCTCTAAGTTCTATTGTTATCTTCATTTTATAACTGAGGAAACTGAGGCTTAGTGAGTCAGTGACTTGGCCGAGGTCACAAGGGCATAACCACAGAGCGGGACCTGCGTCCATGCTGACAACTGCCAGGATCTGCTGGGGTCTGCTTCTAACCCTTCTCTGACCAGCGAGGCCAACATGCCTCCCTTTCCTCCTCTAGATCTTTGCTTCTTCTCCGGGGTCTTCTCTCAACCGCCCACCTCGGATTCCCTCCTTTTCACTCCCTCAGCGCCAGTCACTGTGCTTTTCTACCGGCCAGTGAGCAACCAGCCCAGTGTCCCAGGCCAGGCTGGGCACCTTCACCACCAAGAAAATCAGTGCCCTGCACCGTGCCAGTAATTCCTGCTCAAACTGCTCCACGCAAAGTCCCTCTTCCCACCGGATGCTGACCCCTGTCTACGAGCTGTCTGGTCACCTCTGTGCGCTGGGCGGGACCGGTGCCAACCCCGAAACAGTCCAGAGATCCATGTGCTCTGGGTGAGGCGAACAGCGCCAAGCTTCTACCTGGGCAGAAAACAGGGATGCGGAGTCCACCAGTACCGGCTCCGGCTCTGCAGAATCTGTCCTGCCCGCTGCAGGGCTCTGGGCCTCCCTTCACCCCAACGTTGTTTATTTTTTATTTCCAGTCATGACTGAAATGTTCATGAGTGTTTCTGGAATGACTCCCTGAGCTGAATGAAGAAGGATGATCCGGATGTTCAGGGACCTGAAGTCAGGGACCTGTGGGACTATGGGTAAGATACTTGGTCTGGTTGGGTATCGGTTACCCAAAGTGAAAAAACAACACCACCACCAACAAAAACAAAACAAAAAAACCAGAAAAACAAACGGAATTCTCCAGAGTTCAAAGTTTTCTTCTCATTCTAAAATAGTCTGTCAGGGTCTATGGCATCTGGCCCTGCTAACTCTCTGATTCCACCTCCTGTGCTGCTCATTCCCACTCATTCCTTCCAGCCACCCTTGACTTCTCATGGTCCTCCAAACACGCCAGGCCCACCTCGGGGCCTTTGGACTTGCTATTCCCACTGCCTGGTGCACTCTTCCAATACAAGCCCTTGTGGCTCACTCCCCAGGCTAAAATTATAATCTCCCCACCTATGCTCTATCTTATCCATTTTGGTTTGCTCCTTTTTTAGTGTGCATTTTACTCACGTAGCATGCCTATTACCTGCTCCATATACCAGAATGCAAGCCCCACAGGGGCAGGAATTTTTATCTGTTCTACTCATTGCTTGAAGCCTAGAATGTCAAACTGTGTCTGGCACATTGTAATAGTAGATGCTCAATCAATATTTGTGGAATGAATGAAGGATTATTTTCCAAAATCATGCGGTTACATAAACAAAGCCAATAAAATATTGCCAAATCCCAAATGTCTCCTTTTTTTATAGCTACCAGGGCAGAGAAACAAAAGAGCCTCTCCCCAAGCTTGTCTGCATTTCACAGTAACCAGGACTGGCCAGTGCTTTCCTGGAGCCCCACCCAGCCTGCGTCCCCCAGGCCTCACCTTTTGAGCCAATCATTAACCTTTCAAATGAGACTGCGCACTCAGCCCAAGCTTCAGATTTGCTAATTATTCTCCACATGCTAATACCAGCAAGCTGGCTAAGCCATCTGCAAAGGCACAGCTACGGAACCAGGCAAGCATGGTGCGGTGTTCTTGGGAATGCTGCTTTGAAAGCAGACACTGTGACTTCCTTTCAAGTATCATCACTCACTGTCACTCCCGTTATGGATTTTTCAGTCCACACTTCCCGGGGCAATAGGTGCCCGCCAGGCAGAGATGTGCCCTGTTCCCCATGCCTCGGGCCAGCCCCCCGTGTGTGCTGCCACCACCTCCCAGCCAGCGCAGGCAGCTGTGCACAGAGCGGTGCCCTCTGGGCACCAGGGGCCTTCTCTGCTTCTCTCAGGGGTCTGGGCTAGACCCTACAGGCCCTCCTGGGACCCTCCACCTCCTACTCAGCCAACATCTACTGAGCTCCCGAGAGGGGGTGGCAGCTGCCTTGGGAAGGTAAGGAGGGAGTGGGTTAGGCCCTGCAGCAGGCCCAGCTGTCCTGTGCCCCCAGCTCTCTACAGGTGAACCCTTCCCAGACCTCTGGGAGGAAATGAGCTGCAGCTGTGCCAGGCTGGGGACAGAGACACAGCTGTCTTCCAGATGCACATGTGGGAAAGGCGTGAAGGGCAAGTGCAGCTCTGGGGAGTAAAGAACCTCTCTTCCATGGCTGCTCCCTCTTGAGGTCACTGCCCCCACCCTCATGGCTGTAAATCCTATCTACATACCCCGGATGCTTTGGCTTCTGTGGCTGACGGGCTAGCTCTCTCCAACCGCCTCCTGGATGCCCGGCAGCCCTCTCACACTCAGTGGTTCCAGCTGAGTGCTGCCTCCACCCTCCACACCTGCTCTGCCATGGCTTTCTCCATCACAGGCAGTGGCAGCTCCATGAAGACAGCTGCTCTGGCCTACACCCTTGGAGCTACCCTTGACTTCTAACACCCTCCTCGGATGTTAGCTCCGCCTTCAAGATCTATCTGGGTTCTGCCCTGCTGTGGTTGCCCTGGCCTTCCTCAGCTTGTGTCCAACATGACAGCTGTTCAGAAGCAGGTCAGAGTAGGCCACCTCTGCTCGAAAACCACCAGCAGCCCCTTTGCACTCAGCTGTGCCATGAAAGGCTGGGTGTGACCTGACCCCTTCTCTGACTTTATCGCCTCCTGCCCCTGTCCCCTTGCTCACTCTGCTCCAGCCCCATTGGCTGATCCCCTGGCCTCCAAATGTGCCAGGGAAACTGGCACCCACCCAGCATGTGTCCCCTAGGCCTCACCTTTTGAGCCAATCATTAACCTTTCAAATGAGACTGCGCACTCACTCTGGGAACTCACGGTGTGCCCACTCGGAGCCCAGAGTTGCTCTGCTCTGTGATGGTGTAGAAGCCCCTATTCACCTGGGGAGCTCTTCTTCTGGAACCTGAGCAAGCATGTGCATGGGGGAACCTGCGCCCCATGCGCTGTCACAACCGTACCCCCAACAGACCGTGACCGTCCAATGACAAGGGCTGGCTCTTATCCATCAGGGTTTTCCAGGCTCTGTTCCGAGTCACTATTCAAGGCATGTGGATGGGTAGATGGATGGATGGATAGGTGGTTGGATAAGCAGAAGTACGTTTTCCCTAGCCTCCACAGTCTTGGGGACATTTTCTCCTGTTTGTGCTTGGTTGGACAGTATGAGAAGCCAAGAAAGAGACCCTGTCCTAGGAAGCCTCTGCCGGAAGCCAGTCAAGCCATGTGTGCCTCCAAGCAGGGTCTGCGCTGCACTGCAGAGCAGCAGGTGTGCAGCAAGAGACTTCTCCCCAGGGCATGTGCAGGGTGAGTTGCGGAAGCTTCAGGCTTCTGGACACCATCCCCAAGAAGAAAGGAGTTGCCCCACATCTGCCTCTCCATCTGAGATGGACAAGGAACTTTGGGGAGGCGTCTCAGGGAAAGAAGAATGCTGGGAGGAAGGACACTCAGCATCAAGGACAGAGCTGTCCACAAAGGACTGCTGTGACCTCACTAAAGTCAGGCAACATCCCCCTTTACAGCAGAGAAACGGAGGAAGCTTTGCGAGAGAGCACAGAGCACTCCCCAGGGGACAGAGAGCTGAGGACTGACCCAGAGATAAGGCTCTAAATGCAACCTCATCCAGGTATCCAGGCTGCTTCCTGGCTTCCCCCTGCCTCCAGGCGAGAGGTGTGAGGGTCACCTTGGGCCCTGGGCTAAGGCTACCTGTGCCTAGGCGAGGGGATGCCAAGGTGCTGCTGCCAAGTGGTCTCTCCTGGACCATAAAGGAGACAGTGGTGTGAGAGGATACTAGAAATACAGAGGCCTGGAGGTGCTGGGGGAGAGAACTGGCTGCCTGCGTCCCTACAGTCCTGTTGTGATGGGGCCTGATACACAGGGCCTGAGGCAATTAGAAAGTACTTTGGAGCCAAAGTCAAGGGAGCTAATGGATACAGAGTTGGTGATTTGAAGCATGTTGCAGTATCACAGATCCTTCCAATGAGCTACTCTAAGATTCGCCAGGGACTGTAGACAGGAGCTAGGATAGCCTCCTATTCTGTAGCATCAAGCTTCGCACAGGAAGAATTCCTCAGCAAGAAAACAATGTGTGTGCATGAGCCAGGGCTCAGGGATCAGGCTAGTGTGGTCCACCACCTGCAGATGTATCCATCAAAGTCCCTCCTCCTCTGTCTTTTAAAAGATGCCCATTGCCTCTGACTCCTCCTTTCTCCTCTCCTCTTCTCCCCCACTCTCCCCCCCTCTCTCTCTCTCTCTCTCACACACACACACACACACACACACACAAAGTACGATTGAAATATATAGAGTGAATGTTTAAATTTTAAAAATGGTTACAGTAAAAGGCATATTGTCATTAATCCCCCTCAAAATACTCCCCTTGTGTCAAACACACTTATTCTCTCATTCTTTCCACTTTCCAAAGCAGTTCTGGACATCAGCTTTCAAAAGTGTCTTTAGTTGTCCTGTTGTGGCTATCCCGTTGTCCTGAATCCATTCAAAATGTTTATCTTTAATGATCATTTTGACTTTGGGGAAGAGGCAGAAGTTCCACGGTGTCAGAGTTTGTGAATAAGGTGGATGAGGACACACCTTAATGCTTTTATGAGGCTTCCTTTCCACTGGGTGGCACTTGGAAGGAGCATTCATTGTACTTGTTATCATATCACCTAAAGACACTCAGGAAAGAGGACTTCCAGAACTAGCTTAGAAAGTGGCAAAAACAATGGAATGAGTGTGTTTGAACCAGGGGTTGGTATTCTTGAGGGAAATTAATGGCAACATGAGCTTTACTGTAATAAATTTTTAAAAATGTAAATATTCACCACATATTTTGCTCATACATATATACAGCTCTAAGATTGGAAAATGTGACACGTTTAGCCTGTTGATCTGGGCATTCCCAATATAGCACGTATTTCCCAAATACTATTTCACTTTTTTTTTTCATATTTAAACAGCTCAAAAATCAGGATGAGTCTTACATTCAAGGATATGTCATAGTTTAAGTGGCAATTTTTTTTTCTTAGTGGTGCATAAAATAACAGCACATGTTAAAACCAATATAATGTCCACTTTAGTGAACTCCAAAACACACACGAGCTGGAGAAGTATGCCAGCAGCATCCCTGGCAGAACTTAGTCAATCAAACACTCACTGATCATTTCCAGAGATGGAAACTACGTCACAAGGCATCCTAACCCAACACACAGCAATTAAGGCTCTGTGAAATGTCTCAATTCTTATTGGAAACTCACTTACCTATAACATCTTCCCCTTGGCCATTGTTCTCCCCTGTAGAGCATCCCAGAATGAAGACTATTTGTCATCTATGATGACAAACCCTGATGTTACTTTGAGATCTTCAATTGTTCTTCTTGAGATCTTTTCATTCCTCCCAAATATCTACTCTGTGACCCTCAGAAACAACTTGCTACAGACTGGGGTTTTATTATGTGAGTTTCCTTCCTCTGACGGTACCCATCTCCCAAAATCTGTGACCTATGCATGTGACATCTGGTTTATGTTATGTGCATAGCTAACTGAAACCTCCATGTAGTTTTCACACAAACGTGGTTTCACCACTGTTGATTTTAGCTTTTGTTTACTTTAAATTTGGATTTTCTCCCATTTGCTATTAATCACACAAACAGCACTAGAGCAGTCACACAGAGGAACTCAAAAAAGCCCCTACAGTCTCACTGTTCTCCTGTGTCAATTGTTTTTATTTCTATCTGGTCCTTGTCCATGTAAGACCTACTTTATGTGGTTGTAGTAAATAGGAGGAAACAATTTTGTATTCTGCTTTTTCCACTGAAAATAATATCATAAACATCTTTCTACATTACTAAATAATGCTATTATAATTTTAAATGGCTGCATAAATCCATTAGGTAGAGATACCATAATTTTCCCAGCCATTCCCCTATTGTTGGACGTTTTTACAGTTTCCAATTTTTCATCATTATAAATAATGCTGAAATCAACACTTTCGTGCACATAACTTTCTTCTTCCATTGAATTATTTCTGTAGGACACATTCCCAGAAGGGGAATTACTGGGTCAAATGCCATGAGCATTTTATGACTTTTGATATATATTGTCAAGTTGGATTCCCAAAGGACTAATTTACATTGCCACCAGCAAATGTACAAATGTGTCCATTTCTCTGCAAACATTCCAGAACTGTATCCTATCCTCTAAAGTTTGGGGGCTAATTTAATAGGGATAAAGTATCATTTTATTGTTTTAATTCACATTACTTTGATAACTAGTAAGACCGAATAGCTTTTCTGTGTATTGAGTCGCTGACCTTATTTATACAGCTTGTGTGAGCTCGTGGGTATCCTTGTTATCGCTCTGTGGGCTCTTTATAAAACAGAGATTAATCCTTTGCTGCTGTATTTGGTATAATATTATTCAACACTCAATGGCTTTTAAATTTCAGATGGTTTTGTTGTACAGAACTTCTACATTTGAATATTGTCCGATTACTCCATCTTTTCCTTTTGTTAGACTTCTTAAAGTACAAAGCTTGACATTCTTCCCTGTTATAGTGGAATATTTTATTTTGATCCAGTAGTCCCAGCTATGTGACATTATTGTATTCCTTTTTGCAGGCTGAACTCAAATTGCCTAGATCCAAATCTACATTCTACTTCTTACTAGCTGTGTAACTTAAGCAATTTATATAACCTTTCTGAGCCTTGTCTGTAAAATGGGGATAATAACAGGGTCTACCCCATAGGACGGCTGTGAAGATTAAATGTGAACACGTAGGTCACTCAGATGAGTGCCAGGTACCTGGCAAGAGTTCAGAAAGGACATCATCATCATCCTTACGATCATCACTGCTCCACGCACTTGCTCTTCCTCCCTGCTCGGCATCTCTGTAAAGCCTCGCGGATGAGCTCTGGGGCTTCCTCCACAGCACACATTCCTGGAAACCCAGCACTCGTACATTCACAGATTCATCAGGATCTCAAGGTGAGCTGTTCATTTAGTCACATCAGGAATATGTGCAAGATAGTCAAGAACATCTTGCACACTTTCATTCAAGCGATCGTGAACACTGAGCTGCCCCACAAGCACATCTCTCCCTCTGCTGTAGCACACAGAGGCCTGTCCACAGAGGGAAAGTGGGGAGCACACTCTGGGCTTGGCCCCTCTTCTCCCAGACCCATCTCAGTGCTGGTGAAGGTCTGAGCATGCACAGTGGCCCCCCAGGCTCCCACACAGGTCCCTTTGCTTCCAGTCTGCCCTCTCAAAGTTTCTGAAGCACAAAGTTCATTGTGTCACCTCCCTCCCCAGAGCCTTCTTTGACTGTCTTCCGCAAAGGGAGCCCCAACTCAGGCCCTGTGTGAATGGCCCAAGCCCTAGACTACCCGAACTCTCGATGTGAACTCTTCACTAGTCTACACGTCTGTCCTCTGGGATTTCTTGTAGTCGCTCAGATACTTATCCTTTATTTCTCCTGGCCTTTGATTTTACTCATTCACCAAATAATTATTGACTCTAGCATGTGTCAAGCCTGTTGCAGGAGGCTGAGGATACAACAGAGAACAACAATAGCAATACACAAAAGACAAAGCCCCTGACCCCAGGAAGCTCACATTCACAGGAGAGATGGGCAATAAGCAAAGAAAGAAAGAGTCAGGATATACCAGGATGCCAGGGAGTGAGGGGATGTTAGATCAGAGACCAGCATGAGAGGACAGAAAGAGCTATGGGGCCACCAGACAAAGTAAGACAGGCCAAGGGAAGAGAATGCATGACAGTCCTGAGGCTGATTTGTGCCTGGCTTTCCCATTCCTCTGCGCGCCTCCACTCCCAAGACCAACTCCTGGTAATGTAACTCATTATTACCAGGCCTGATGGTCTTACTCCTAGAAGATGTCTGGATAAAGGTCTGCAGGGAGAAACAGGAAGTGAAAGTTGGACAGGAGGGTCACAGAGCAGGAAGCAAAGCTATCATCACAAGTGTCCTGGGCAGCCACAGAGCCACAGCAAGACCAGAACTGGGGACTGCAGCCCTGGGAGATCTCTCATGCACCCCCGCCCCCCTTCCATGGGGCAGGCCTGGAGAGCCGAGCGGGACTTATTTTAAGAGGTAACACAAAAAGGAGAGAGCAGGAGCTCTGGAACCAGCTGATTCTCAAACTGTGCACAACCTCCATGGGCTCTATAACCTTGAGCAAGGTACCCAATTTCTCTGCACCCCGACTTCCTAAACTGTAAAATACTTTTCTCATTGCTAAAACAAAATACCCAACATGCACACGTTAAAGGAGGAAAGGTTTATTTCAACTCACAATTTGTAGAGGCTTCAGTCCATAGCCAGCTGGCTCCAAGGCAAAGCAACATGGCGGAGGGGCATCACAGAGGAGAAACAGTTCATGATGTGGCAGGCAGAAGGCAGTAAAATCAGCAACCTGCTTGCCTTCTTTCCCTTTATTTTCCATTTAGGCTGCAAGCCCACTGATTGGTGCCATTCATACCCAGGGCCATACCCTTAATACCAGTATCACACCCTTAATCCAGCCATCTTCAAAACTCCCCACCTATGACCACATGAGGCACTGGGGGGACATCTAGACACAATCCATAACAGGGTACAGGGCCTTGCTCAGAGGTGGTGACTTGCAGGTGTCTGCCAAGCCCCATGGCACTGTAAGGCATATTAAAGGCACTCCACAGGTGGCAGCTATCATATTTTCTCCATCTCAGAAAGCTCTGGGCTCATGGAGGCTCCAGCTCATGCAAGGACACAGAGCTGAGAAACAACCCCTGAAGCTGAAGGGGCAGAAGGGGAAAAGAGATAGGATCTATCTGTTGGGCAATCTTCAGATCAGGACTTCCTCACTAACACAGAAGCACTGTGCCCTCCTGCTGTTAAAGTAAAATGTCAATGAGTTCAGTCTCAATTATCCACTCCAGCAAAGAGAGGGCTGCAAAAAACTCAAATCGAGGCCAATCACCCCCACATTATCCATGAATGGGGTGGGGTTTGAAACTGTCATTATGACATTTCTATTAAGAAGCCTTCTCTCCCCATGGATGCTGGGCTAGTGGGCTGCAGGACTGCCACTCCAAACAGAGGTAGTAGAAAGGCATATGTCCCCTAAATGCCCAGGGCTGGGGTCACTGTGGGAAGCTCTGCTGGGGTCATCCAACTCAAATCCTAAGGAGGGAGACAGATGTGTATGTCCAGCTAGCCACCATCCCTGCCAGACTAGTGGCTGAAGACTAACTCTTTCCCTGCGTGACAGAGACCACATCTGGGTCCCTGCTCCGTGATTTCTCAATGCCACAGTGGGACATTACGGGAGGGGCTGGCAGTGGACTGACAGTGGTCCTGAGCAAGCCATGTTCTGGGTCCTGCAGCCCCTGGCCCTGGGTACAGGCACGGGAAGGCGGGTTTAGGGACCCTACTGCCTCCCATGAAAAAGGGCGTTCATCAGCTGAAGACCTGTGCTAATAGGTGTTAAATAGAGTTCAATGCAGAAAATTGAGAAGTAATGAGACTTGGAGCTGAGAGAATAAATTAAGAGGTGATCACACAGCCCAGAGCCCTCACTTGAATGCTGAAAAGGAGGAGGCCTGACTATCAGACAGCTTCGGGCTGCAGAGAAGCTCAGGATGCTGAGCCAGCCCAAAGCGAGGCCGAGGGGTGGCCAAAAGTAATTAAGTGGGTACCATATTTCACGGGTTCTGGGTGCAAACTTTTCCTTATCATAATGTCTCTGAAATTAGGATGTGTCTCATACCCAATGGCATGTCATACTTTAATTGGTGGCATTTTTTTCTTTCTTGTACCATATCATCTAAAACTGTACCTTATTACTGAGAGCCTCTTGAGAATCGATGAAATATGGTAGCAGGTAACTTGAGCAAATCTCCTTTCTTGTCTAGATCTTTTATGATGAGTAAGATGATCATTTATCCATTTGCATACTCATTTAGTATTTACTGAGCAGCTACCACAGGTCACACCCTGGGCTAGGCACTCCTGTGCACAGTGATCACAGTGGCTCACAGTCTGCTTTGGGAGTGTGTGTCCTACGCCAGGCAGTTAGGTACATCTGACACGTGTGGCTTCATTCCTTCCTGTTGCTTCATCCCATCGAATAGTTTATTTTTGTTATTTTCTTCCCATGACAAGGAAGGTAGGAGAAGGGTAAGTGACTTGTTTGAAGTCACATGTTGGCTTATAACTGGCTGAGTGGGGAGTCAATGCTTGGAGACTCAGCGTGTGAACTTTGGTGCTGCTGAGTGTCCTGGCCATCAGGAGGAGAATGGGATGCATGCGATGAAAAGAGAGGTACAAGGAACAAGGAGGACACAGAGGGGCACTATGCAGGGCTGGCCTCCCAGGCTCATTCAGTTGAAGCAGAAACTAGAAGAGTTCGGGTTCAGGAGAGGGGACTCATTTGAAGGATGACTGGGGAGACAGATTGTGGCACATCCAAGGATGGGACAAAGTCCAGGCTGGAGGAGAAAGGGGTGCAGGCGGGGCGAATGCACAGGGCTTTGGTGGCCAGCTGAGGAGTTTTGACTCCACCCTGGAAGCAATTAGAGAGTTTTAAGTGAAAGCTCTCTTAGATCCTTCCACCCTCATATCTAATGATTCTTCGAATCTTTCCTTACACTATCTCACTGTATCCCCTCAGAATGGCCACTGTGCTGATTTGCACAAAAGCCTGTATGTATAGACCCTCAGGGATCCAGGTAAGGAGAAGCAAGTACTAGCTACCCTTGCAGGGTCCCCACTGTGTGCTTAGCCCTAGACCAAGATGTGACTGTGGCAGAGGAAACAAAATATAAGGGATAATCCTGCCCTTAAAGAGCTACAGGCTTGACCAAAGATTTTGACAAGGAATGGATTTTTTTTTCACTCCCTCAAAATACACCACGCCCAGTTACTGTTTCCATTTACTGTGTGCCTACTATGCACCAAATACGTTGCTAGGTGTTTTCTGCGGCTTAGCACGAATGCTTAATGCTTGAAGGGGAGAGAGGGTTATCTCCTTCTTCATAGGAAGGATGTGAGAGGTGCATGCCTTGCCCGTGGTCACACAGTGAGGACATGGCAGAGTTCCAACTTGATCTCCAGAGACCTGGCCACCTGGTAGAGAACTGGCTTTTACTCAATAGTGACTCTGTGCCAAGCACTGTCCACACCTCAACTTCTTTACAATTCATTACATCCATGCAGGGGTCAGTTACTGTTTCTGCTTTGCAAAAACTCAGGCAGGGAGTCAGGAGTCTTGCCTCAGGTCTCACAGACAGCATGAAGACAAGCCAGGGTTTGAACCCCCATCTTCCCGACCCCTATGTTCTAACTCCTCTCCAATACTCTTAGCACCAGTGCTTCTTGAGGAGAGGATACTTCTGATTCATTCTTATATCATCACAGCCTGTCCTGGAACTGGCTATAGTAAGTGTTCAGTAAATATCTGTTGAAATGAATGCCTGAATGAATGACTGGGGACAGAGAAGGAAAGTAGAGTGCACCTTTCCTGAAGGCAAGCTAGCCACTTGGACATGTCCCTCCCCCTCATCAGTGTTTCTTCAGACACCGTCATAGAGAGGGAGTTTGGCATAATATCATCTCAGAGCTATGCTAATACTCTTCCCCCAAAGGGGGAAATATCACTATGCATGATGAACTATTTGCGGGATTATTGAGGACATGATATGAAAATCATCCTGATTCCCCACTTATTGAGAAGTGCCGCCCAATTTGTCTCAAATGTCACATCTCTATGTATTAATTTGCTACTCCACAGTACTGATTAAAACGAATGTTCTCCAACTCCCAAGGCAGAGCCATCGGAAATGAAGCAGGTCTGTTCAGGAAGTACACACCGTCCCTCCTGGGCAGAGGAAATGGACATTCATCACCTCCCACCCTGGAGGAGGCCTCAGCAGCCCTGCTGCTCCGGCCAGAGCGGCCTGATGGTGCAAATCGCATATTCAGTACACATATACATACATTATCAAATAGCTTCCATTAGCCCAATTTGGAAATGTCTGTATAATGTTCCAGAATCGGAGGACTCTCTCAGAATGAGGAAATTATCTGAGTGGCTGAGGCCAAAAGGGGAGAATCAGCCAGTTGAATTAGAGGAAGGAATCAACCCAGAGGGGCTCACTGCTCCAGCGGCTGGGTTCCAGGTCCACCTCTAAACTGCAATTTCCTTGTGCACACAGAGGCCTGATCACCTTCAACCACACCCTCCAAAAGCCACAAAAACACACTTTGTCCCCAAGCTCACTCCTCAGACACCTCTCCCAGCATAGCAAAACCGTAAGCTCTTTCTCCTTCTGTCCCTCCCTCACAGTGTGTCAGTAAGATCCAGTTCCAAAGAGATGTCGTCCCATGTGCACCCATGACACTCGCCACTTGCCACTGGTAGGAACAGAATACTGATGTCTTGCCAGAAGTGACACTCTGCTGAGCCCCTCTTCTTCCTCTCTGTTCCCTTTGAGAGGGGAGATGGAGAGGGACAGAGGGCACGAATGCTGGCTGAAAACGAGGCCTGGGTGAAAAATCAAGAACTTCACACAGTAAGCACGCAATAAATACCAGGTCCTTGAACGACTGTCTCTAATGCCAGCTGAGTGTGTGATGCCAGCTTGTCAGGGCTCAGCTCTTCCGTTGGGCTGAGAGCTCCCAGCGGCTTAAGGACATCTGTGAACTCCATGAATTAATGACATGTTGGGTTTGTGTGAATGTGAAATATGTATTTCACAGCTTTTGATCTATGGCCCCAAAAGTCAAAGTCCTGCCAGACTTGTCATAGGACCCTTAGCTCAAAAGCCAGCACCTCTAACACAAGGGGTAGAGGCTACAATCACACTAGCTTCCTGGCTTTGGCCTCCTGAGCTCTAGGTGACAGGCCTGAAACTTCTTTCCTACCCAGTTGACACATTCCAAGGCAGGGTTGGAGGTCCTGGATTTGGACAGACTCTGCTCCCTCCCCAAGGAAGCCAGGGTCTGCCTTGAGACTAGACACACCTGAACAGCTAAAGGGACGACTGTATGCAAACGCAGGAACCGTGGCACTGGGGTAGGGCTCCAGCGACCTATGGAGCTGACGTATTTCTTCCATCTCCTAGAGAATCCCAGTCAAGTAAGGTTTAGATGAGTGACTTAATTAATTAGCTGACATTTATCAAGCACTGACAATTTGCCAGGCTGAGTACACCATGTGATGCATACATTCTCTTCCTTAATTCTCACAGCGGCTCTACAAAGAAAATACAGGTGGAGTGTCCCTTATCTGAAATGGTTCAGACCAGAAGCGCTTCAGAGTTTGGATTTTTCCAGATTTAAGAATAGTTGAATATATATGATGAGCTATCTTGGAGAAGGGAACCCAAGTCTAAACACAAAATTCACTTATGTTTCATACATATCCTACATACTTAGCCAGAAGGTACGTTTATACAATATTTTAGTGCATCTAAATTTTGACTACAACTAGTCTCCTAAAATCAAGTGTGGTATAAGGTTGGCACTCAAAAAGTTTCGAGTTTTGGAACATTCCAAATTTTCAGATTAGGGATGCCTTATGTACTGTATTAGCCTTAAGTGATTTTATAGGCACAGTGGCTGGAGCTCAAAGAAACAAAGTGACTTGCTCAAGATCACACAGCAAGCACAGGCCAAGGTAAGATTTGAATCCAGAACCTGAGATCTTAATCTTTGTGCTATGCCTCCTCTCATCTTATGGTCCTTCTAGATTCTATATGGAGATGATAAATGGAAAAAAAATTGTTGGACTTTTAAGGAAGCCTCCTGTATTTTGGTAGAGAGCTACATTAGGATCACAGTCAGACTTAGCTAAACCAAGAAATACCCATTTTAAGATCTAGACTATTGGGGCTGGGGATTTAGTTCAGTGGTTAGAGTGCTTGCCTTGCAAGCACAAGGCCCCAAGTAGGAGAGCAACTGCCCAAAATCTGTGCTGCTAAAATGCAAACATGAAACCAGGATGAGGTGTTTAAAAACCTGCAGAGACTTTCGTCTAATTGACATTTCTGACGTGTTCATAACTCTTGTTTACATGGTGTTCAGCCTGGAATAGACACAGACAATCCCATACAACCTTTGAGAGCTGTGTGTCGGGAAGGTGTAGAGTCTGGGGGCTGGGATGGGAGCAATAATGCCCAAATGGCAGCAAGATGAAGCATGAGGGAGATCTTCCGGGGCCGACTAGCTTTCCTACCCTCAGAGACATGGCCATATATCAGGCATCAGGGTCGGAGAGGCACGGGAGGGACTCGTGCTTGCCAAGACACGGGCAGCTGAACCCCAGAGGGTTAAAAAGTGAAAAGTAAAAGTAAAACAGAGAGAACAAAATGAATGTTTAAATGAATATTTATCTGATCTTGGTGTGGTAAAAGGCATCTCCAAGCATGGCACCAAAAGTAGATGTCACAAAAGAAAAAATTAAAATTTAAAATTAGTGGCACGAAAATTAAAATTGCTGCACATCAAATGGAAACCCATCACATTAATAGCCTTAATACGCAAAATTACTTACGAAGACGATAAGAAAAATACTAATACCCCAATGGGAAAGTAGTCAGAAACTGGGACAGGCAGTTTACAAAATCATCTACAAATGGCCCATAAGTGCTGACAGGTGCTCCACCTTACCTATAATCAAAGAAATGCAAATTATAACCTCAAATGAAATTTCATTTTTCACTCATTTTAATCAATGAAGCCAATTTAAAACTCACTAACATGCAACACAGGCGTGGGGGAGGGGAATGTGTCTGGGGCCACTGCTCAGGCATCGTTGCTAGAAGTCTGCATTAGTGTAACTTTCTAGAGATACTTTGGAACTCTGTACCAAAAGGCAAAATCTGCAAATTCTTTGACCCGGAAATTTCACTTTCAAAAATTTGTTTTAGGAAGATAATTAGATGAGTGCTTAAGTTGTCTGCACAAGGGTGTTCTTGATCTGAATGTCCACAGAAAATGACTGGTTAAATAATTGTGGCATGTTCAAACCACAATGGCACCTTCACTGATATTTATTAGAAAGGACAAACCAGGGCTACTTTTATAAACACAAGAAAATGTTGGCCTCATTAACCAGACCACAGAACCGCACGTATAGCGTAATCCCAAGTGCTTTTAGATCTGTATCTCTGTGCACACTCACAGGTGCACAGAGAGATGTCTCCACACACACTCACAGGATGACGGGGTGAGGCCTGACCAGGACAGGCAGACTTGCCCCAGCTGAGCAGAGAAGGGCAGACTTCGAAGTCAAGAGGAGAAGAGAAAAAGGTAAGAGGGGAAGGGGTTCTGGGGCCACTTTCTAGACTCAGTACTAACAATGAGGTTGCTAAATCCAGCAAAATAAAAATTCAGCATGCTCAGTTATATTTGGAGTTCAGATAAGTATATCCTGCAAAGTATTTGAGACATACTTATACTAAAAACTGTCCCAATTTTTAAATTTAAAATTCAAATTAACTGGGCATCCTAGAGGATGGGTTTCTCTAGTGACCCTTGATGAGAAGCTCTGGAATCCATCTTTTGTTGCATCCGTTGTACCCGTGGGACGATCCACACCAGCCAGGAGGGACACTGAAGCCACATCAGGCTTCTTGAGTCCTCAGACTTCAGTCTACCTGCCCGAGAAATGGAGTCAGCAGCTTCCACCTCACTGAGCAAGTTCTGCAAGGATGAGAGTGCCAGACAAGAGTAGAGCCTTTTGTGCCAGAAAAACCACGTTAAAACTCCAGGCCATCAAGTGGCCTTAAGCTGCACACAAAACTTCCCTGAGACCCAGGGCTACATCTGTAAGATGGAGATAGCATCGCGTGTCCACAGAGTTGTTGTGGGGATTAGATGAGATAATGTATGTAAAGTGCCTGGCATACAGTCAGTGCTTAATACAAGCTGATCTCTTCCCTCCAGTCCAGCACTCCACGCTCGTGCCCCCGGGGATTATAAATCAAGCATCTGCTGTCAGATCCGAGTTTGACTACTGGCCTTTTGATCTCTTCCTTGAAGTGGCAGCAGCCGTGAGCTGACACCCTTCATCTGCCTTCACCTTCCTCCCAAATCCGCAGTAGCAGCTCTGTTCCTTATCTGTACTTTTCACACTCTGGGTGACGGTGGAGGAGGATCAAACTCGCTTTGATAGCAGACATTCAGAGATGCCAGCTAAGAGAAGCAACCAAGAGCAGCGCCCTGATGCCATTTTCCAATGGAGCTGGCAATATGGTGAGCAGAGAATGGAAGGAAGCCACCCTGATTCGGGGCATCCCAGGTTGGGAGGGGCTCAGGGAGGGAGTGAGGCGCTTCACCACTGGGGCCTGCCTGCCTGCCTGTCTGTCTGTCTCTCTGTCTCTCTGCTTGTCTGCCTGCCATCCAGAACTAATATCTAAGCAGATACTGCCATGGAGGGAGCAACTGACCACCTTTATAGAGTCCTTTTAATTATGTAATCTCCTCCCTCCCTCAACCTCACTGGGGCCTAGTGATGGTCTACTACCCATGGTCACCCAGGCAGTTAGTTACAGGTCCAAGAAAAAGGTATTTATCAGCATATCCCCCAAGACTAGTTGATGTCCTGTTGAAAAGCCCGGGATAGAGCTGGTCAGAGCACACGTCGCAGGGTCTGTCCCAGCAGGTGATGCCCCTGCTGCTTCCTGCCTGCCTCCCCTCCTTGCTTCACCACTTCGAGTGTGGCAAACAAAGGTAGTGACTCACTGTTTTCTGAATGCACAAACTGTCCCATGGTTCAGCCCAAGTCAACCCAGCAGGATTTGGTGATTGCTATAGTCTTGCTTTATAGGTTCCAGACTCCCTTGTCTGCACAGCATATCTATGACCCATGTCACCAAGTGGTACAAGACAACCAGCCACATATCCCATGAAGCTTGCAAAACTCCTGTATATTCTCAGGTCTGAGATGCCTGAGGCAGGTGAGAGAAGGGGCCCACTGGTCTATATTATTTAGCCTGAATGTTTTGCAACCTCTTTTGCATCAGAGGCCCTTTTGTGGATCTGATGGAAGCTCTAGGTGAGCTTTGCCTGGTATAGTTTTCTGCAGCAGGGGAATGTTCTCTATCTATGCTGGTCAACATGGTAGCCTCAAGCCAGACATGGCTACTAAACACCTCACACAAGGCTAGACATGGGATTTTAAGTTTCATTTCATCTTAATTAAAGTGTAAACAATCACATGGGGCTAATGGTCGTTGTATTGGACAGGATGGCTCTAGGCCTGGGGTCAGCAAATCTTTCCAGTAAAAGGCCAGAGCACAAATATTTTATACATTTTATAGGCCACCTGGCCATGGTTGCAGTAGCTGAGCTCTGGCTGGAGTGCATGTGAGGCCCCTAGACACCCTGTAAGCAAATAGGTGGGACTATGTTCCAATAAAACCTTATTGACAAAAAAGAGCTGCTGGCTGAATATGATGAGGGGGCCTGAGTTTGCTAGCCTCTGCTGTATACTTTCCTGAGAACAAGACACGCATATCCTCAGCATTTGGCCTCTAATTTCAAGGAGTTGGGCCTTCCTGATGTCCAATTATCAACATGGATTGTGAATTACGAGCTAGAACCTTTGTTTTCAAAGGGCCCATGAATGCGTCCACAGATCTGCTCTGATTGCTGGAGAGGTACCTGGCATTATGGCACTGTCCTCCTACCAGGGTAGTGTGCCCAGGGGTACATGGCATGCCTTTTTTCACAAAATCTCATGAAAGCCTGGGCACTAGACAAAGATCCACAAGGGCTGCTAAAAGAGGACTCCATAAGGACCTTGGGACCTATGTCAGTCACTCCCAGAGTCCTTGTGGGCAACTTCTCTAGGGACACTGACCACACTGCCACCCGCAAACAGTCTTCTCAAGGCCAACAGGCTATAGAAGGAGCTGTGGCCAGAGACATTTGGGAAGCTCCTGAAGAGGCCCCACTAAGCAAGGGCCTTGTAGCTCAAAAATTGGAGACAATATTTGGTTTCAAGGCCAGGAGAAGGTATAGCCAGGATGACCAAAAATATGGACTTGATATTGTGAGGAGCTGATTGATTTTTCACAAAAGAAGTCACTCTACCTCCGGAGTCCTCACTTTAAAGACAGGTGGGTCTTTGTCAGGAGTCCTCTGTTAAAGTGAAACGGAGTTGTCAGAAGCCCTCGGTTAAAGGCATATAGAACTTTCTTACGAACTTTCTCAAGAATCTTCAGTTAAAAATAACTTAGGTCGCCAGCACACTCCCCCCCCCCCCAAATAATTTAGGTTGGAGGATCAAACTGCTTCCCCCATTAACTCTACCTCCAGGGGCTAGATTTTGCCAAGCAGGTAGAACTTGCATTGTCTGCGCGCTATACTCCTGGCCAAGACAAAGGTAATATCTACAGTAATTCTATACTGCTATAGCTTCATTCAAGAATGCATCATGTATTTTTAAATTCTTTTTTATTTAAAGAGCGTCTCAGTATGTTACCCATGTTGCAAACTTGTGACCCTCTGGGTTCAGCCTCCCTACCGGTAGTAGCTGGAATTACAGGAGTACACCACCCTGCTCAGCCTATCCTTTAAGTTCTCAAACCAAGGCAAGGGAAAGAACAATTTCAAATAATTGCCATGCTTTACTGGGGTGTTATGTCATTACTGTTATTAATTATTATTAACAGTCTTAAAATATGCCTATTAATGATCTCAACACGAAATAGCAGTGCTAGTCTTAGCCAAGAGCAGCATAATTACCTATTAATGAGATGTAAATTTCCTAGAGAAATGACAGAGATCTAGAAGTACCACCTCTGAACTAACATAATAAAGTCAATAGTAGTAATAGTGTATAATCTGAAGATATTAGCGTTAATTTGAATTCTAACACCATATTTAAACAGACCGAGAAAAGAGGAAATTATTTGCATAGCTCAAACTAAAAAAACCTAATCCATGCTATTAAGGAAAAATTGATTGTTCTTTTTCTGAATGATATAAAACTGACTCTTTGCAGTCACTACATTGAACTTACAGCTGCTTATTTTATTTCTTTTTCTTTGGGTTTCTATCTCTTTTATTTCCAAAAACAACCTAGGGTACTTCATACAATTAAGCTCTCTATAAAACAGAATTTTAGAAGTAAAAACACAAGAAAACCCCGTGAAAGAGGATGGAGAAGCAGGCGATTTAGGCCCTCGGGATAAACTACTGTAGCTGAGCTGTGGTTTCAATCTCGGTGTCAGTAGGGACCATTGCAATAACTGAGTTACTAGTTAATAACCAGCCTTGTTAGGACAGACACAAGCTCAGAGCCCAGAGAACTCTGCCCTGAGCTGTGGCTCGGACAACATCACATCTCAGGCCCCTGTGGCCCAGTCAGAAGGTGCCTACCTTCGTAGCTGGCGTGAAAGCCCTGGGCGCTGACTGCATAGTCGCTGATGAGGCGCAGGGACAAGGTGGTGGCTGCACTAACGATGGTGGCTGGCAGCTGAAAGCCAGTGAGTCTGAAAGACAAACGGTACAATTAGAGAGAATGAACCCCTTGGAAGACCACATATCTGTAACGCACTTATTGAGTACTTGCTGGATGTGCAGTACGGATCCAGGCACAAAGTGTGTTAGGGATTAGATTCTGAATGTTCCCCAAAGCCCATGAGTTAAAGGCTTGGTGTTCAGGGTAGTGCCTTTGGGAGGTGGTAGAATCTTTAGGAGGGGGCTAGTGGGAGGAATGTCACTGGGGTAAGACCTTGCAGGAGATGTTAGGATCCCGACCCCTCCCCCTGCAGTGCTGGGGATTAATCCAGGGCCTTCCACATGCTAGGCAACTGCTCTACCACTGAGCCACATCCCTGGCCCTCTCTTTTTGGTTCCCAGCTGCCATAGGCAAGCAGCGAGCTCCACTGTGTGCACTCCACCATGATATGCTACCTTGCCAGAGTTCCAAAAGCAATGAGAACACTTAACTCTTGACTGAAGCCTCTAAAACCATGAGCCAAAATAAACATTTCCTCTTCTTAAGTTGATTATCTCAGGTATTTTGCCACAGTAATAGATGCATGGAGGGATAGGAAAGGAGCCCAACTTGAGGCACAAAGAGGGCACCAAACTAATGCATGGAGGGATATTAAAGGGGCCCAACTCAAGGCATAATGAGGGCATCAAAAGGCACAGTGATTTTCAGTAGTGGTGATGGAAACCTGCAGTCTTGTGACACAGAAACATAAAGGGCGACTCCCTCAAAGCCATGGCCTAATCCCCCAAGCTGGAGGCCTGACTGCTGTATTTGTCTTTGTCCTCTTCTTCTGGTTTCTCCTTCCCCCTCCCCTTCTAGCTGAGGTCTTTTGAAGTTCTGAATAGAATTCTTCATGAATTTACAATTAATAACTGCCACTATGCAATATTTTTTTCAGATACTGAGGATAATATATCCAACTCTAAATAACAGAATGTGGATGCTTCTTATCATAGAGTTTGTTTTTTAAAAGGAATGTCTACTCTTTTATAGAAATGAGAGTTTATTAGCTGAAAAAGAAGAAAGCAAAATATTAAAAAAAACTCAACATAATCTAGAAATAATCACTCTTGACAGCTGATATACAAAAAGATGGGAAGATCAATAGATGGGATCATACTCAGTGAAATAATTTTATACAAGTGGAATCATGCTGTGCATGCTTTAAAATTAAAATGTTTACATTTCCTTTGGGGAATTTAGGTTAAAAGAGAAAGGGGTGAAATGAAAGGAATTGTTGAACCCAAAATGATATGTCCTTAGCATAAGAATCATTTTTATAGATTTTACTATGGTTAAAAACATGACACTTCATACAAGTGTTGGGAATGTGGTCAGTCTCTTGTCCACTGTTGTGCTTTGTCTTCTCTCTAAGGCTCCTCCAACCCATCACCATCAAGGTACAGGAAGGAATTCAAGGTTTCCCTTTCCCCTCATCATGTCTAGGTAGTTGAGGATATCTTTAATACTCCTAGATCCTGGTCTACACCTCCCATTGTTATATGACATCTTGATGCCCAGGATGACCCATGAAGAACATGGGTACTGGGCTCAGACAAGTTTTTTTTTTTTTTTTGGTGCTGGGGATCGAACTCTGGGCCTCCCACTTGCTAAGCAAGCTCTCTAACCACTGAGCTAAATCCCCAGCCCTTCAGACAAGTTAAAGCAGGTATTTATTAGTTTCCACTGTGAAACACCAAGTGCTAAATCAAGCTTTTACCCTGCCTGCCACCCTAATCTTGTAGGATTCATGCTAACTCAAAATAAATTCAAGGAAGAGGGACAAAAATGTGATCATGAAGTAGATGACCAATTATGTTTCAAGGTCATCCTCCCTTCAAGAATAGTGACATCCCACAAAGAATGCCTACCTCACTCCATATTCATATCCTCTCTCTCTCTCTCACTTTCTTACATGGGTTAAAAATTTACATGTAGAAAAATGAAACCATACATATTACAAGGAAACAAACATTTAATAAATCATGCTGGGGAAAGCTTTTAAAACCATGGCATATATTTTAGTTACTTTTCTCTTGTTGTTGGGACAGAATACCCGACACCCAAAGTTAGGGGAAGAAAGGTTTATTAGCTCACAGTCTGCAGAGGTTTCAGTCTATAGTCCGCTGGGTCCGAGGCCGGCAAGGCAGACCGGCAGCCCACCCGCAGCAAAGTAAAGAGTCAGGAAATGCAAGGAATGTATGCAAATAAGCAATGCAAACAAGCAGTTAGTTAGCTTCTTCCTGTATCTTTTATCTAGGCTACCTGCCCTTAGGGCGGGTAGCACTCTCACCCTTAATTTTAGTTTCACATCCTTGATCCTAGCAGAACCATGCCAAACCGATCAGTGGATCAATTTAGTAATCACACTCTAGATCCAGCTATCTCTTATCACATGAGGCTTTGGGGGAACATCTAGACACAAACCATAACAGCATATTTAGAGGAAGTCCTTTGTGTCTAGCTGTCCATCTTCTGCTCTGGTACCCTACCTGCTCATCAGCCACAGAGCTGGGAAAATAATCAATCATGGTACACTATCCTTCATTTTTATGTACTGGTTCAAGGTATGGAGAAGAGGAAAAAAAGCACACAATCCACAATCCAAGGGTCATTTTGAGTTCTTTCATGTGAAATGATAGATTCTAAAAGTATTTTAGTTTTGGATTTTAAATCATTAAAATGGAGGCTTGGGACTGCGAGTAGTCTTTTTATATCACACAGAGCTTTAGAGAAAATGATATCACCACATAGATATAAACAAAAGCTGAGCAGGAGACGGAGGCCTGATGATGGATTTTTGAGATCTTTGATCGTCACGCAGAGAAAGCTATCTTTTCAATGCCCAGTTCCATAAGTCAACATTACTTCTTTTCTTGTTTCTTTTGTTTCTCAAGCTACTTTGATTTTGGTTCTTAGCTCATGGAATTGATTGAGTACCCAACAGGATAACCCAGAGGCTTTAAAGAGATCTTGAATATGGATTTAATGACATGAGAATTAAAAGCATGTACATGTGACAAATGAAAGTGTAAAAAGATAAAAAGAAAAAATGCAAACTAGGATACTATATACAATATATAGGACAGGAAGACCATTACTATACATAACTAGAAAGAGGACTTACAAACCAATAAATAAAAGATAAGTAAAGAGGAGAAAGGCAAAAAAAAAGAGAGAAGGGGAAAGAACACCCATCTAATTAAGATTAAAATATGAAAACCAAATCCACAAGACTCATTCTTCATTGATCACGCTGGCAAATATCCAGTGTTGGCAAGGGTTAAGGAAAATAGATCCTGCAGCTAGCAAAAGAATAAGGAAGTACTACAAATTACACAAGATATTTGAAAACTTCAATGAAAATGACCAGTTCCCTGAAAAGCACACATTTCCATAACTCTACTAATATGAAACAGATAATTTGGATAGCTTCATAACTATTGAGGAAATTGAATTAGTAACTTTAAAACTCCCAAAAAAGAAATATTCAAAGTAAGATGTTTTCACTAGACAATTCTCCTAAATATATAAAGAAAAATTAACACCAATTCTCCTCCGCATGATCAAGAAAACCAAGGAGGAAGAACCCCTTCCAAACTTATGAGGCCGGTATCACCCTGATCCCAAAGTCAAATACGGTAGAAATAAAGGCAATAAAAAGTCAATATCCAACATGAATAAAAACACAAAAATCCTGAACAAAATACTAGCAAAGAGAATTCAACAATAAATAAAAATAATTATATGCCATTATCAAATGGGGTTTATTCTAAGGATACAAGGCTGGTTCAATATTTGAAATGCAATCAATATAATCTACTATATCAACAGACTAAAAGTAGAAAAATCTCATGCCTAAATCAATCGACATAGAAAAAGCATTTGACAAAATTCATTGCCTATTCATGACCATATAAATAAATAAAACCTTTTAGAAAACTAAAAATAGAGGAAACTTTTCTCAGTTTGGCAAATTATCTTAAAAATACCTACAGCTAACATCGCAATAATGAAAGACTGAATGTTTTTCCCTAAGATTAAAAACAAGGCAAGAATACAACAACCCAGTTAGAGAATCAGCAAAAGACAGAAAGAGGCAATTTATCCAAGAGGATAAATGGATGGCAAATAAGTCCACAAAAAGATGTTCAACGTCATTAGCCACTAAGAAAATGCAAAATTAAGACTGCAATATTAGTACACATTCATTTGAACACCTACAGTAAAATAATGGCAATAGCAAATGCTGGTGATGATTTGGAACAACTGGATTACACAAGTCAACGATTTCACCCCTGTACATTTATCCTAGAGAAGTGAAAACTTCCAGCTGCACAAAAACCTTGCGTGATTGTTCATAGCAGGTTATTTATAATAGCCAAAACCTGGAATCAACCAAGCTACCCTCGATAGGTGAATGATAAAGCAGACTATAATGCTTTATCTTGGAATGCTATATCTTGGAATAATACTCAGCAATAAAAATGAGTGAATAAAAAAAAAAAGAAGTGAATGATTGACATATATAAAAACCTACGTGTACCTCAAGGGCATTATGCTGAGTGAAATGAAAACTAATTTCAAAAGCTCACATACTGTACGATTCCATTTACATGGCATTCTTGAAATGGCAGAGTTAATGAGGTAGAAAATGGGTTAGTGGCTGCCAGGAGTTGGGAAGAAAAGTATACAAGACCATAAGGAGGATCACTGTGATGATGTAGTTCTGTATCCTGGGTGCAGTGCGGGTTATATGAGTCTACATGTGACAAAATGATACAGAAGTACACACGCACGCACACACACGCACACACACTGCATCAAGGTCAATTTTCGGGTTTTCTTATAGTTATATAAGATGTAACCAATGGAGGAGGCAGGGTGAAGGTTACATCTGACCTTCATGTACTATCTTTGCTACTTCCTCTAAATCTATAATTACTTCAGAATTAAAACTTTAAAAATAATATATATCACTGTATTTCTATGGGACAGTACTCCAGCCCTCCATTGAATCTGACCTACTGTCCATCTTCCTGGATTGCACCTTGAGCTTGTACTTAGTTCTTGCCAGCCCCTCACATTAGCTGCCTCCTATCCATTCCACTTCCTATAATACTCCCCCCTCCACCTGCAGCATGTGATGAGGCCTCGCTGGAAATCTGATTTGCCTGTGTACCAGATACCCGCCTCTCACCCTCAGATAGTCACATCCACCAGTGACAGATCACTGCACCGCGTTGGACCCTCCCCATTAAAATACCAAACTGTTCCCAGTAGGGCCAGGCCTCTATCCTGGATCTATCTCCGAGGCTTCATCCCCATGGGCCCTAGTTGCTGCTATCTTCCAGTGCATGCAATTTACAGAAGGTGCAACCTGCCTGTCACCCGTGTCCACCAGAATTATGCCCCCGTGGCCCTTCCTAGTCACATCCTGGGAAGAGCCTTCTGTAGCTTCACACAGTGTCACGGAGGAATCTCCAACTTTGTTAGGGCTTCTCCCATGAAAGTGTCTCCGGAAATGACTTTCTTCCCACTGACTAGAATTAGTTTTCCTCCCCATGTCGATTCCATATTTTGGCACTGCCATTAAAGATTCCTAGATCCGAGTTTCTTGGTACTGTATTGACACAAGCTGTGAGTAGCTAATGTACATGGTCAACAAACAATTTCAGTTTTATCACTTGCAATATATGGAACTGCAGCTTGCTAGGTATTTTCTCTAACCAGATATTTACCATTGCTCTGTTATTTCCCAAGGTGGGTAGATAATTCTACCCTGGAGGGGTCTTCGAAGGTGCTAAACCTGGAGCGGAGGTTGGCAGATGAAAGCTTGGATCACCACACCTGGTTACTTGAATCATCAGTTCCCTTCTTCCTCTACCCACTCGTTATCTCTGAGGTGGTTTTAGGGAAGCTGCTGACCCTGCAGGCAGAGGGAACTAGCATGTTGTGTGCTGGAATGAGCAAATGAAACTGAGCCTTTCCCACTTTTCATCTGACAAGTCTATGTGACATATTGAAAGAAGTGACATGTCCTTCAATAGTGGAATCCAATCTTAGTAGGGTAAAATGATGGCAAGGCAGGTAAGAGGCCCCTATTGCTATAGGGGATTGTACCTGGTCACTCTAAAATACGTGTTCTCTACATTTTGCAGACAGCTGTCATGTCCACACATGTACAGTAATGCTTATTTTCTACTTTATTGGGCTTACTGCCTTTCCTACTTCCTCAAGCACCTTCACTTTTGCCCTCCTGCCTGGTTCTGAATCCATCCACAGCTTCCTTCTTTTCTTTGAATCATGGGCAGAATCTCTAACGAGGTCCACAAAGAAGCCTCAATGGCTCAGCTGCCAGCTTCTCTGCGCTCTCTCTCGCTCGTGCTCTCTCTCTCCCCCCACTTCTCTCCCCGTCCTGGCTCCAGACCATCCAGTCTTCTCCCAGTGGAGGCATCTCACGCATGGGAGAGTAGTCTAGAGTACAGGAAATAAGGGGGTGCATTTCCTGTTGAGAACTTGAACACAGTAATAAAACTGACTCTAAAATCCACTTCTTATTAACATCTGTCCACACTTCAAATAATATTAGAGATAAAATACGCTTCCCTGCCTCTTTCCCCACCCCCTCCTTGATACATCACTGACTTAAATTTCTTCAGTTTGCCATGCCCCATCCTCTGGGACTTTGCATACACCATTTCCTCTTCAAAATGTTTTCTCACTTTCCCTCCAGAGTTCTGATGAGTTGTCTAATTAACACTTTCCTATCATTCAAATCTCATCACAAATGTCTCAAGATTGCTTCTGGAAAGATTTGTTCCCGATTTTTCAGACCGTTCTACTCTGCACTCCTAGGTCCCTGTAGAACTTACTGGTATTCCTCTCTGTGCATCAATGTATTTCCAAGCTTTCCTTCCAGGCACCTAGTGGAATGGCATGTCCCTTCCCTGCTGAGGTCAGGCCTGGCCATGACCTAGGCTTTGGCCCAGGAGAAATGGATAGCTAGGAAGTGTGCTGTTTCAAGGAAGCACTCATGAGCTGCCTCCACACCTTTAGCTGGCTTCTCCTCCCTTCCCTCTGCTGCAGTGATCCTGGGCCTCATCAGTGATGATCCCTGAGTGGCTCCATGAAGCAAAGAGCCCCTGAAAACCGTTGCTGAACATGCAGATAAGCAGGAAATAAACTTCTGGTGAGTTAAGCCATTGCAAGACGAAGGTTGTGTGTTACCACTGTGTTTTCAAATATAGATCAGGAGACACTGAAGAGTTGGATCCTCACACTTCCCAAGAGGAGAGAGCACACTGGTGCCATTCAGGACCACACGGGGGAAGCTCCAGGGGCTATCAGAAGGCCAAAGGAGACACAGGGAAATGCGGGCAGGAGCTGAATTATGATTTTCTGGAGAAGGCAGGTTGAGCAGCTGTGCCAGGCAGGTTGAGCAGCTGAGCAGGTTTAGGACCAGGTTCCAGGTGTATGAGGGCCTCTGTGGTCTGATACCCATTCCAGGGCTGGTGAGGGAATTCACTGGTGAGAGCTCAATAAAGAAGGTAGCTGGGGCGAGCACGGTCCACATGCCTGTAATCCCAGAACTCTGGGAGGCTGAGGCAAGAGGATCAAGACCGCAAGTTCAAGCCCAGTCTGAGTAACTTAGTAAGGCCTTGTCTCAAAATAAAAATTAAAATAAGGGATGAGGACGTAGCTTAGTGTGAAGGCCCTGGGTTGGGTCGCCAATACCTCAAAAAGGAGGTAGCAGATTTGCATATGAGACAGACTTCTGGGTCAGCTGTTTCCTATCTCATTCAGCAAGACCCCAAGATGTCCAAGTCTCTGAAAAATAAAAAATACGATGAGTACACACAGCATATCCTGCCTGATGTCCCCTTTCTTTCCTAGCATTTATCATGGTTCCTAGTTAGAAGTTCAACAGGATAAACAGTGTTATTTTGGAAATGGTTTCATTCAGGCCTCCCTGACTAGTCTGAAAACCCCACGAAGCGGGGCTGTGTTTGTTCTGCTGACCTTGCAGGTGACGTGTGAATGAATGAATGAATGAATGAACGGCAGGTTCTCTGGCATGTCCAAGAGCAGCCACACAGGGATCACTGGTGATCCTGGTGCTAGTGGCATGGACACAGGTATTAGAGACACCCAGACTTGAGTATCTTGACTTACTGGCAATTCCCTGGCAAACCCATGGAGTGAGGTCGGATATAAAGAAAAAAAGCAGATCGCCTTGGACATGGCCTTCTCACAACTACCCCAGCACAAAGAGGGCCTTGAAAGGAGTTGTCAGTAAGAAGGCGCAGAGAAAAGTGCATGGAGGTTAGGAGGGCGCAGGGAGCCCCAGTACCAAAGTGAGGCCGTTCAATGCTGGGACCAGCTCCGGGGTCAGCTGGAGCAGTGGGACGTGCTCTGTGTGTGGAGGCTGTGAAGGTGTAGAACTGCAAACAAAGTAAAGAGTTTGTGAGCACTTTTAATGAGCTAAGTCAGTGTCAACCTCCAAGACAAAAATAGATTATACGTAACAGCCCCCAAACCCATTTGATCACAGACTCTTTTGTTCTTAGTGTATTGTATGCCCCAGTGTTCTGTGGAACCGTCTCTGGGAAGCGATATGCCCAGAGAAGGCCCAGGCTCTCATCACAGTGGCCACGGGACTGCCAATGCTCTGGATCTTCAAAGTCCCAGAATCCAGAGTGACCAAAAGGCAGATTATTCTTTTTTTTTTTTAATTTTATTTTAATGGTACATTTTAGATGTGCATAGTGATAACATTCATCATAGGGGATTTGTACCTGTACATGACATATCTTGTTGCTTCTTTTTTCCCACTCCCCTCCTCTCACCCCCTCCTCCCTCCCTATCTACAAAAGCTTTGTTTCCATTTTTTCCTTCCATTTCTTATTTCTCATGTCCTCTGTTCCCTTCCCCCTCCCTTGTTCCCTTTCCCATTTGGACATTTTCTTCCCTTTCCCAATATACTACATTTTAGTCTTTATTTACACTTTCAGTTTCTCACACCAGAGAAACAATGCGGTATTTAAACATGTGTGTCCGATTTATTTCACTCAAGAGTATGGTCTCAAGATGCAGCCATTTACCTAGGAATATCTCAAGCCTATCATTCTTTATGACAGAGTAGTACTCCATTGTATAAAAGAGCCACATTTTCTTTATCCATTCTGCTGTTATAGCAGCACAGCTTGGTGGCAGATTATTCTTGAGCTGCCAAAGATCTGGAGAGCCCAGTAATAAAGCCCCATTTCTGAGTGTAATCCATGCATATCTCTACTTTGCAATCTTAAAGAGCCCAACTAATATAGAATTATGCAGGAATAAACAGCAATACAGCAATTTGAGCCTTTATTGAATGGTTCTTATTTAAGGCTCTTAGCACATCAAACAGCGATATATAAAGAGACATGTCAATTGACCTTGGGAATAAAAGAGCAAATGTAAGCAACATTTGTCACACTGACAGGCTTGGCAAATAGTGTTTTGATTTGCCGGCAGCCCTACTCCAGACAGCAGCCACTAGTTAGATACATAAACCATTAAGCTAAAAACAGAACTATCATTATGGGCATCATCTAGTAATTTGCAGGTAATTGATGGACATTAGTCATAATCACACACAATACACAGACACACACATACACCCCTAGAGACACACATTCCCTCTGGCAATTCCCATTTGCATTTCATAGCGAGCTTCCAAAACTGGGAGACTTTGAAAAACCAGGCTTTCTGTGCTTTCAATACCTATGTCCCACACCTGTTTATTTTTAGTTCATCCTGCGGGCTGAGGTTCGGTGGAACCCGCTCAGGCAAATGCCAGGCCTGGAGAAGGCTGGGCAGGGAGCTCAGGCTGTTAGCCACAAGAGCACTGATACTCCTGGTCTTGGAATGCCTGAAACTTAGAGTGTCTACATCTGCAGAGATGGTTCTTGTGCTGTCCCAAGAACTGAGAATCCTTGTAACAAACCCCCATTTCTAAAGGTGATCTGGCACTAACTAGACACCAGCTGAAAAAAAAAAAAAACCAATTTCTGTCCAAGGGCTCCTGTCCACCACATCCTAGCCTCTCCAGATAGCCTCTACTGGCTGAAAATCTCTGCCTTCGGCTGCAGGTGCATTTATTTTTGGAGGCCGAGAGATCCGCGCTAAGAACGGCTGGGTGGGAGCAATGCTGGCTTCCGTATGGCCATGCACACTCTCTAGGATGTGTACTGGCTTTAAAAGCAAGATCTGGAGTGAGAGCAGGCCCACCTGCTGAGGTCTAAAAATAGGGGAGCAGCAAGCAGCACAGGTGCAGAATACAAATGCTCTAAGCGCACTTGCGGTCAAGCCCCAGGGGTGTTTCCCACAGAACGGAAACTTCTCATTCTGCAACGGGGTGTCCTGGGTGTTCTCTCTGAGCTTTATCCAGCGGCTCCCAGGCCAGGTTTCTCAGAGTTATCCAGCGTGATGTGAGAAGATTTGCCTGGAAAAATGAGCAAATATTTCTGGGAACTGCTACACATGAAATAATATCACAATTCCCAAACTGTACAGTAAGTGTTCAGGAACGCTGCAGTGGATTTACAAGGAATCTGTGGGATATTTGTATCCAACCAATACTGTCCATCACCATTTTGTTTAGAAATTTAAAATTACTAGCTCAAGGGAGTTCACAGTTTCAACATAAAGCTACATTCCATCAGATAATACCCTATCTGTGCTAATCCAGGGATTTGGTGGTTGGTATGATACGAAGTCAATGCCAGGTGAAAATCAGTGTGGAACAAGGTAGGAGGGTGGTAATGTCAATCTGATTCCAAGGTTGGAGAGTCCGTAGTGTCCAACAAGCGCACACACACACACCATTAGTAAGTGACTGCAGTTAAGGGAGCAATTAAAATTTTTTTTCAATTTATATTTGTTACTTCTCCAACAGCTCTAAAGTTATTAAGGTTGTACATACTTATTCAGTTACAGTAGTTGGACCTACCTACTTAATAAATGGAGCTGATAAGTTTTCTTTTACTCATTGGGCACCATGGAAATATTACAGAGGCCATAACGGCACCTGAGACTAAGAAATTTGGGGAACACTTGCATTATTGCATTAAAGGCTCTGAGAAGTCCTGCAGCAAGAAAAATGGACACAGTTGAAACCAGCACACCCCATACTACTTCAGCACAAACAGCCTTGTTTCTGATATCGGCTTGTTACGTGTAAATCAATATTCCTTATGATTTGTTCATTGATCTTACAGGTTTCAAAAGAAGAGACCAGAGGCTGACTTAGTCTCACTGGTAACATTTTGAAATTTTTGCTCATCAATCATTCACGCAACAAATACTAATTGTGTGCCCTATTAAATGTCATACACTTTGCTTGTTTCTGAGCATGGACATTAACAAGACATGGACACACCCCCAAGAAGTTCATCCTCAAAAGGCGGCATTTACATAAAGGTATCCAGAAATCCACTAATTTCTCATCGCCTTCATTCCCACCATTTTGTATCAGGCCACCTCCATCTCTTGCTTCAGTTACTGCAATAACCTCCTAACTGGTCTCCCTACGCACCCCTATCTACCTACCAGACATCCTCAACATAGCAGCCTGCATGACCATTTAAGTTGGATCATGTCACTTTTCTGCTTGGAATTCTATCACACGTGTCCCACTTGGATTGGGATAAAAGTCAAAGTCTTCGTAGTGATCTAAAGGCCCTGGGCAATCCTTATCCACAACCAGGCACTCCCAGTACCTCCCTCCTTGTTACCAACTAATCTTCCTTGTTCACTCAGTCTAGCCATTATGGCCCCTTGCTGTTTCTCAAACATACCTGCCACACTTTGCCCCTGTGGTTTCCTCAGCTTTCTCCAGTGACTTCCGTCTCTAACTCAGATGGGCATCTCATCCTCTTCGGGTCTTTGCTTGCATACCCTCTGTACCAAGGCTTTTGAAGACCATTTTGTTTAATATTGCAACCCTCACTCCCTCTAGCCACATTTCCTGGCTGCTGACCCTCCTGTCCTACATTTTTTTCCATTAATACCACCATCTGATATACTCTATATTTGATTAACCCATATTTAAGTCCACCTTGTCCACTAGCATGTGAATTTCATAAAGGCAGGAATTTCTATCCATTTGGTTCACTAATCTAACTCCAGCATTGAAAACAGTGCTGGGCATAACATGGAAGTCAATTATTAATTTTATTATTGGGGAAGACATGGGTACAACACCATGCAGTAAGTGTGGTGATACAGATGTGCCCAGGGAAATTGACATCACCAGCCCAAGCCAATCTAAAAGGATACATTGCTAGCCAATCATCCAAAGGGCACTGGAGGGCCATGGTAGGATGGGGAGGTCATTTCCAGCAACGAGGATGGCACAAGTGGGGAAAAGACAAAACCCAACTTGCCATGTAATTTATGAAATTGTTCCACAATCAATGACAGGGGAACAAATGGATACAACCAGCTGCTCATCCTCTGCTTGTTTGCCATGACTGCTTAATTACCAGGCTCCCCAAGAGAGGGGATTTTTTTTTTTTGAAGGCTACTCAGCCTTCCAGCAGACAGACATTATTTACTTTCACAGGATCAGGGAAACCTGGACTCTGCTTGATTGTCCATTACAGAGGCTGAAGCATCCAGTGCCATAGGGAGGGAGGTTTGTGGGAAGGGGCCCGGGGATAGGACTTCAAGGAAGAGGGACCATCCTGTTCCAAAAGCCTGCAACCTGTAGGTCTGCCTCCCTAAACCCAGGCCTGGAAACTCACCTATTTGGGAATGGAAGCCACTCTCCAACGGGGCTGCCCATAAAGCTTGCACCACCCAGGGTGCTTGGCGGGACGGCTGAGAGCTACCTAGGCCCTCTGAAGGTGCCAGTCCAGGATTGCCGTGAACCAAAATAACTGACTTTTTGTTCTCGGGCACCAGGGAGACACAACAATAGTTGTCCAATATCAATAAATGGCCAGCAGCATCTTCCCGTGGGATTCTCTAGCCTGAGGACTCTGCACCATCCAGCTCCTTTGACAGCTGCTGAGGTCAACCTGGGAAAGAAGCAGGTGGAGGCTCTGGGAATCCTAGGGAGGCTCAGGATGGTAAAAATGTACGCAACAGGCTGGGGAGGCTGAACAGACAGACTACCTCTTACCTGTTCCTCTACAGTGATGCTCTTCCTGTTGGCCACCAGGGCCTGTCCTGGGCATTACGGTTGGTCTGAAAAGATGGGCTATCCATGATAAAGATAATGCTTTACAGCAGCTGTGCCCTGAGTAATGGCAGTCACCATCATTACTGTCAGCTGCTGCACCAAGAAAACGCCGTATGACTCAGGAGAAGCTCAGGCCTTATGCTGATGAATTGGACAAAAATGGTTCTTGGACATGGGAGGTTGGAGCCAGCTACCAGCACATCTGGGGCACTGTAGCCACTATTTTGTCAGGGACCCAGGGTATACAGGGATCTTCAGAACCTCAGGTCTGAGGAATAACTTTGGAGATTCCTTTCTTAGTAAGAGGTCCTTTTAGATTCTGCTCAGACTGGGTTTCCGGGGCATGGTGAATCTGCAGCTATAGAAAGTGAGAAAGGTCACCAAAGGCCAGTCACAAGTCACAAGGGTGTACCCAGCAGAGAAGCAACCTGAACTGCATTCGAACAAAAGATACTTGCAGTTCATAGCAAAGACGCCTCACCAGTGGGCCTCACCTGTAAATGTGGGAGAGGAGCACCACAAGGGTAGTGACACGTTTGGTCACCCGAGGGTTTCCACAAGTGGTTCAGGGACACTTGCAGGCTTTCCTCCCCGTATCTGTTCTGAACCTGTAACTCTGCTCTGGCTCCAGTATCTGCACTGGATGTTGGAGCCACCAAGTTGCACAGTTCCAAGGAACACAATCATACAACAATAGATAGCTGTGGATTCCAGACTACTGTCTTATCCCTGACACTTTGTGCCTGGACACTTAAGATTAAATGAATATTGGCTGGAATTTGGAGCTGGGTCTTACCCCTAGGTGACATTTTTTGGATCACTTTTATGTCACACTCTGCAAAGCAGAGATGGCCCAGCTCCCAAGGTCCTGCTCAATTCTAGAGAGTGAGATGACACAAAGGAGGACATGAAACCCTGGAAATGGTGGCAAGATTTAAGATGTATGTGTGCATAAACATGTCTATCTACACATGTACAGTCTGCTGTGTTTATGTACTTACATACACACATACATTAAACAAATGTACTTGTTTAGTTCTTACTCCCTCACCATGTAACATAAGATGTAGTAACTTTATATTATAGTATTGTTCATTTTATATCACAGAACTCCAGTCAGGGGATATCAAAGAGAAAAATAAACATCACTCACTTAAGGACTTTACTTCCCCTTCTGGGGAAGGGGTTGCTGCATTTTTGGTTGTATGTAGGACAGTCGTATAAAGTTTAGTGGAATTACAGGCTTGATATTGACCTACATGTGTCTCAAGGCAATGTGTGTGGATGCCAAGTTGACAAAGGCAGACTTGTGTGAGTTAATTTTAAATGCCAACTCTTTTGGGCACTGGGGACCCAGATGTTCGGTTAAGCATTGTTCTGGGTATGTCTGAGAAGGCATTTCTGGGTGACGTAGGCAGAGTAAAGTGAAGTGCCCTCCCAATTTGGGTAGGTCTCATCCAGTCATTAAAGCCCTCTAGAATAAAAGGCTGAAGTAAGGGAGAGTTTGTCCTGTCTAACCACCTTCAGCTGAGAAGGGGTCTTCTCTCCTGCCTTCTGATTCCAACTCGGACTGGAGCTTTACCCATCAGGTCTCCTGGGTCACCAGGTCGCCCGCTGCAATCATGGACTTCTCAGTGTTCATAACGTGTGAGCCAACACCTTCTGATAAACGTCCTGTTTGTTCTGTTTCCTTGGCGAACTCTGGCTAGTATGGATTATTGCTATTTATTTGTTAATTGCCTACTCTAAGATTTGGATCAAAATGTTTCCCGAAAGGCTCACGTGTTCAGTGATGGGGCTTTCAGAGAGTGATTGGATCATGAGGGTGGTAACCTCATCATCACTGGGACGATTCGTGATGAGTTCAGAGCTGATGGGCTACTGGGAGGTGGGGTCTGGCTGGAGGAAGTAGGTCACTGGGGGAGTAACTCTGGAGGCTATATTCTCTCTCTCTCTCTCTTCTCTGCAGGAGTGGAGCAGTTTTCCTCTACTGTGCTCTTCTACCACGATGTTTCTGCCTCAGAGCCAGCTAGCTGTGGACTGAAACCTCCACAACTGTGAGACAAAATAAACCTTTTTGCTTTTAAGTTGCGTATGTCAAGCGTTTGATCAAAAAGCTGACTAATACATTGTGTGCCTTCCTCTGTTGAATGTAAGTTCCATTTGGAACAAGGACTTCATCCATGTGAGTATGAGTAGTGCCTAGCACAGTGCCTGGTACACAGTACAGACTAAATAAGTACACCACGGGAAATTGACTGAAGGGGGTAAGGAAGGAATGAAGAACTGGTGATGCCAGGTAGAAAAAGAAAGTATTTCATGAAGAAGGAGGTCAATGGTGGTAAATACTTGGGGAGGAACAGGTTAGAGAGGAACAGACTGGTGGCTTTGGCAATTAGGAGAACATGGTGACTTTTTCCAGAGCAGTATTGGTGTCCAGGAGGACCCAAATGGGTAGAGTGGGAAAAGGGAGCAAGTGGGGAAACTGAGTTCAGAGAGCTCTCTCAGAAGTGGCTTTGAGAGGAAGAGGGTGAATGGAAAGCTACTTTTAAGCATGGCCTTTATTGTCCCCTAATTGGAACACGCTCATTTCTACCTTTCTCTCTTGCCTATTTCTTCTTATGGTTCCTCTCAGGGCACACATCATTAATCATCTCTCATTACTTTATTTTTAATAGAATAAGCAAGTTCATGGGTGTTTGTTTCAGTTTGATATCCATTCCCTCTTAGCAGGATAATAATTGATACCTTAAGTGACCTCATTAATCAGCAGGGACAATTAGAAGGATGTAAGTGGAAGACAATTTGCTATGGAGCCCGTCTGGGAAAGAGTAAAAGGTCATGATGTCTCTGAGTCAGAATGGGACACTTCCATGGGTGACTGACTCCTCATTAGTGCGCCTTCTTGGGACCCTCCAAGCAAAGTAGAAATAAGAAAGTTCCAGGGAAGGTTAGAATTTAATGGCACATGTAGGCCCAGGGTAGATCTACTCTTACTACAGACTTCTGCCACCCTGGAGCCCTCTTCCTCCCTTTGTTCCTGGGGAGACAGGTCTGCCTTGCTCTAGAGATTTCTGAAAAAAAAAAAAAATGAAAACGTAACTTTGGTAGTAGAACTTCTTAAGATCAAGTAAAATACATGGTATTTCAGGAAACCCCTGGCTGAGTCGCTTGGTCAAATGGAGTGCTCTCTGCAAAGGGCATTATTATCATCTTCATTTCTTTTTTTTTTTAAGTACACATGTTGTGTAGAATATGACAAAATTATCTTTTTAAATTTTGAATAGAAAAAAAAGAATAAATTTTGAATAGATGCATAATAAGTGTATCCATTTATGGGGTATAGTGTGATCATCTGATACATGTATACAATGTAGGATGATCTTTTGAAGAGTTATCACATGGGAAAGCCAGAAAAATGCAACAGGTCTGCAATGTACTGGTTTCAACAAGGAATTTATAAATACCAAGAAGGGGAAAGGTAGGCCAGACGTTATCACCATAAGACCCATTTGTTGCTGACTCAATGACAACACAGACATCAACTAGGAATAAGGCTCTGGTGGTCAGTCACAAAACTAAATCCACCATCCTACCCTACCCACCATCATTTTTAAATGAACTTGTAATTCTAGAATAACTATAGATTCAATGGAAAGCTGCCAAGAAAGCACAGAAAGTTCTGATATGGTCTTCATCCAATTACTCCTAATGTTAACATATAACTATAGTACGTTTGTCAAAATTTAAGATATTAACATTGGAATCTTTCTACTGACTAAACTACAGGCTTTATCTAGATTGCACCTAGTTTTGCACTAAGTCCTTTTTCTGTTCCATGATCTGCTCTAGGACACCACCTGGAATTGAGTGCTATAATTTTTACTATCTTGTCTGGGAATACAGATGGCACAGTGGTCTGCTTGTGACTGATATGAAGCCAAGCAGGATGCCTTAGATAACAAAGAGCCAAATCCAAAGGGCCATTCTGTCTTAATCTAGAAGACCTGCACTAAAGACAAATGACAGCAAACTTTTTCCTTGGGTCCTGACCCAAATGGAAAGGCAGTTCCCAAACAGGTTGCTGGGGCTCATGACTGACTCTGAGTGTGTGACTTGAACTCTACGAAAGCTCTGGAAACCTTATGACGCCCTCTAAGGACCAGAGTGTCCCCAACGAAAGGGTGATGATTTTGGCCTGCCCTTGAGGGTTAGTTTACCTTCTAGATTTTTTTTTTTCTAAATCATTTTTAAAAATAAAAATCTTTCAGAAGCACACACACACAAAAAAGAGCAGAGAATAACATAATGAGCATGTGTGCATTCATCACCCACCAAGCAAATGAAACTCTGGTATTGCTGGAGCCCCTGGCATGGTGACAAGATCCTTCATAATCTGGTCTCTGCATCTTCCATCAGTAGTTGACTCTCACTTCAAATAATAATTAACAAACAAGCAAAAATCCGAACCACTCAGCTCTCCAGCCATTTATAATGCCATATAATTCCCTGAATATCACCATGGGGTGCTCTTCTCAGCTCCTCTCACTACTATGACTGTTCTGTGCCCTCACCCCATCCATCCCCTGCCGTCTCCAATTTCTGCTTGAAGACTTCACTCAACACTTCCCTGGTCCTCGAGGGACTTTGCCTGGGAGTGCTTGAGTTTGCAAAGGCCCTGGGAGTGCTTGAGTTTGCATCCTGCTTCAGTAGCTCCTTAACATCTGTGTCCCGTTTTCTCCTTTGTCAAATGAGGAGTTAATAATGATATCTATGTCATACTGTTAAGATGATCAAACGACTTAATACAGGTGAAATGTTTAGACCAGTACTTAACATACAAGTAAGTGCTCAATAGTTATAATAATCATTTCTATCAAAGAGTTTAGTGCTTGGTAGCTATGGTCACCTGGGTAGAGTTTCCAACAGGACGTGGGCTAAGGATATGGATGTACATGAGTTGACTGGGGAGTGTATCCCAAGAACACAATGAGAGGAGGGGATGGGGGACAGGGAGGAGGAGGTAGTCGATCAAACGGTCGCAGTCATGTTTGGGTCGGGCGGCATTGTGAGTAAATGCATCTGGATCCCAGCAGGGAAGGTGGTGAGGACAGGTAGAACATGGGCCTCCGTTAGCTATTGAGGGGGAAGAGGCTGTGCTATCCGTCCACCAACTCCTCTCCTTCCCACTCAATCAAACCAATGAACCTTAGTGGGGCATCTACTAGACCTACTGGATAACCCCTGCACACTACTAATAGCTGAATAGATGAGGGGGGCAAATGCCCAACAGCATTTCTGCCTGTGCCCTGCCTTGCTCTCCCCAAGACCCTCTAGTGCCACCAGTCCCCTGCTCTGGCCTCTCTGCTTGACTCCATCCTGACCACCACCTCCCTAGGGCTGGCACCCCAGACATATGACAGTGCTGGAAACTAACCCGGGTAACGAGCCAGTTCTGACCTAATGGCTGGCAGGAGGCTGCCCTTCTCCCTTCTCACTTCTCCTAGACCCCCAAGCCCTGGGTCTCCCTCACTAGTTCCATTCTGACAGTTTTCTGCAGCGTTTGTAGTGAGCAATGCCCCAGCACACCAGCACACCGGCCAGACCCATAGCAACACGGACAGCCCATTACACTGATTTGCAGCCGGGTCCCTGCCCTCTCCCAGCAGGCAGCCCAGAAGGCTTGTGGGGAGAGGTAGGTGGAGAGGAGATCCAGCTACTAGCTCCTGCCTTCCCCTTCCACTCTGCCCCCTAGTCACCCAGTGTCTTGTTACTCCGTTCCACCTCCCTCCCTCACTTGTCCTTTGTGCCTGAGAATAGGCTGTGTTTATTAAACCATGGGATCCGGCTCTGCTCACCCAGACTCTGCTTACCATAGATTTTCCTGTGAGGACTGCAGGGATCGTAAAAACAACGACCCACCTTGTCGGTCTAGCTTATTTACTAACTTAGCCATAAATAATCAGGGAAATTTGCATATTACTATTGGCTTTTTATAGCACCACACATCTGAGTGCTGGCAGGCAAGCTGAGTGGTGGGGCAAGGAGGTGAGCCACACTCTGGGCTGGCAGTGACATGGGCCAGAGTGGCTTCTGACGTTTTGGAACCCAGAGTATCGGAAGACTGGGGCTCTTCAGGCCTGAAAACAGAGGGAACCACAGTGACAGGGAGAACATGGGTGGAAGAAAGTCAACCGAGACAGGGTACAGCCTGCTCAGAGTCAGAATTGGCACCCATGCCTGCTGTATGGGGCTCAGCAGGTATGGAGGTGGGCCTCAACTCTGAGGGTTAGGGTGTCCACGGGGTGCCCATCCTGGTCCCCAGCACACGCATGCCTGTTAGCACCACTTGCTCCACCTTATTAAGCTCCAGGGAACCTGGACCCAGACACCTGGACCCTGCTCTTTGCACCTTAGCCCTGAATTACGTTCTTATTTTGCCCCCTGCCTGACACAAAGCAGCTTTACAGGCTGGAAGCTCTGCAAATCAGTGTAGGCTTGTATCTTACCTTACATCCAACCTCACGATGCCTGGGGCGCAGGACCCTCTGTCTCTTGGGCGCTGGTCAGTGAAAGGTTTAGGCAATGAAACTGGCCCTGGTCCACATCTGCTGATGCCCCTTCCCCATATTTAGGGTTCCTGCTAATCTGGAGGCTGAGTTATTTGCTACGTCATATGGGACAGAAGCACGAGAAGACATGGAAGCACCCAAAGAAATAAGCAGTGACCGCAGCCATGTCCCTGGCTTGGGAGGATTCCCTAAGTCCTGACTCAAGGGCCTAGTGACACTGCAATCATTAGGTCACAGCTACATGTGGAAAAAAACAAAGCCAGCAATATTACCAGATAGAAGGAACTCTCAGTGGCCACCAGCAACTATTCCCTGATAGCTGGGATGAGTGGGGAGGGATCCACAGGGCCTTCTTCAGTACCTAGAAAGCTGCCCCTACCTCCTGGCCCTCCACTTTTCGCAACGCGTGCCTCTGCCTGGCTCTCTGGTCCCTTAGCTTCCCTACTTCAATCCCTGCTGTCCCTCTGGGGTACTGAGACCACCCAAGTAGGTCTCCAGGCTGGCTCAACCCTAGCACTATACTCGTTTCCTTCAAAAAGCTTATTGCATGCTGTAATTATTTTGTTTTGTTAGCTTATTCATCTTTCCTCCTAGAGGCTGAGTTTGGGGAAGTCAGGCATGTGTGTGTTTTGTTTCCCCATTTCCCAATGCCTTCCTCACACCTGCAGGACCGCGGGCTATGATAGCCCCTGGAAGTACCTATCTGGACAATGGATGAACACGAGCAGCAGAAGTTGATGTGAGGCTATTGCAGCACACCCTGGATCCTGGTGGGCACCTCTTGCTTTCTTAATTCCCCTGTCCTAGTTCCCACTTGTCTGAATCCGCACCAGCCACTTACTCCTTAGCCTCTCCCTGGGTTGGTCCTAGCTCCTCTGTGTTTGTTCAAATGCTACCTTTCTGTCCTCCCACCCTGCTGGACCATCAGATCATTGTTGTAGGCCATCTCTGAGGTGCCAGAAGCTATGGACATGGGTAAAGCTGGGTTTCACCACCACAGTGGTGAGATGTAGAAGAGAGGGAAAAAGGAAGCCAGGAAAGCAGAGTGCCAGGAGCTGAGGGCAGAGACAGCGACAGGAAGGGTGGGACAGCACGGAGGGCTAGGAGAACGGGGCAGAGGGCATGAACATCCTGGGAGGAGGATTTGCAGAGCAAGGGGGCTCTGAAACCAGGCTCCAGGGTGCCAAAGGATATAAATTATGATCCAATTTTGGTAAAATTGATGTATAAGTGTGAATGGAGGGTGTTGTCAATGGATCTCTCTGGGTGGCAACATTTCAACTGATTTTTAAAAAGTTCTCCATTACAACAGTCTGCATTTTCCAATTTTTCTATAATTAGAAGATATTTATATAATAGAAACTGTATCAAAGCAAAGGAAAGAAAACGCCTGGAAAGCCAAAGATGCGGAGGCAGACGTTGGGGAAGAGAGGCGGTGGCACCAGCAGGGGACTCTCTGAAGGGGGCACTGCTCCCCAGTGCCTGTGGACAATCTCCCCACACCCCCAAACATCCCGGAACTCCTTCTTATCTGGAGCCACACCGCTCAGCTCCTAGGCAACAAATGTGGGATTTGCGCAAGTCATTGGGCTCCCTGTTTCTATTTTTTTTTTCTTCTTTCTCTCTTCCACTCTGTATTTTGTAAGAATCTAATTTTAAACTCTCCAGATGCCATATTTTTTATCTTTTCAATTGATTCTTTGCGGAAATGGAGAAACAGAAGTGCCATGAACCTTTTTAAGGGAAAAAGGATAAAATGGCCACACAGGCCTGGAAAGCAGTCATTGTCCAGTCCCCTCTGGCCAGGACTCACCTTCGTGGTCCCCAGACTTCCCTCCCTGCTGCTTCTGCCATGCAGCTGTGATGCACAGAGTTTCTGCCCAGTCGCATCCGGAGCCCGGGAAAGACAGTGCTTTGCCTCAGTTGCAGGCAGCTAATTGCATAAGGAACCATAACCTGCAGGTGCAGACGAGACCTCAGGGCAGAGGGAAGCACGTTTCCTAATGTAGACAGCAACTTTGCAGACAGCAACACACCCCTAGGGACGTCTGCAAAATGTCTAAAGACGTCTTGATTTCTGCTTTGGGGAAAGGGTGCTAGTGGCAGGCCAGGGATGTCTTTAAATGTCCTACAGCATGGAGGACACGACCTACCAAGAAGACTATCAATAGTCTCCAGTAGCAGTCATGCTGTGGCAGAGAAATTGCACAGGACAGTCTGCCACGCTGCAGGCCAGGCCCTCTTGCAGGCCAACAGCAAGGCTTCCACCGCCTGAGAGCTGCACATCCTTAGGCCATCCACACAGCAAGGTAATGCCTTCCTCGGCACTGAGCACCACTCCCTGCTTCTGTGCCCTCCCAGTGTTAAGGTGGGGCTCAGGGCTCAACTGCCTGAGTTCAAATCCCAGCATGACCATTTACCAGCCACTTCATCCCCTTGAGCCTCTGCCTCATCTATAAAATGGAGACACCTGTTTCAGAGGGCCCTTGTAAGACTAAAAAGGGTTAATACATGCACAGTGCTTGGAATAATGCCTGGCACATAGTAAGTACTCAGTAAACAGCAGTCATTAATAGGATATCCAGACAAATGAAATGGATCACTGAGTACCATAGTGGCAATACCCCCACCACATACAGACACACATTTCAGGCCTGGCTACTACAGAGCTTCTTTGAGGACCTCCATCCTGTTACTGCCATTATCGCCCATGCGGGCAGGCCAAGAGCTTGACAGTACCATCTTCACGTTCCAAATGAGGAAACTATGGATTTAGCTAGGTGAGAGGACTTGCTTCCAGCCTCTCGCACCTGTGTATGGGATCTGTATATGTGGGACCAGACCACAACACAGGAAATTTGCTGGACCCTCTTGGGTGAGAAGTCAAGCTGGAGAGATGTGGCTGTTTAGACTCTCAATTCCCTGATTTTGGTGACTCTGAAATCAATAATAGCATGTCCTGGGGCTGGGGATTTAGCTCAGCGGTTAGAGTTCTTGCCTTGCAAGCACAAGACCCTGAGTTTGATCCCCAGCACCAAAAACAAACAAACAAACAAACAAACAAACAAACAAACAAAAACCCAAAAAAAACCCCAGCATGTCCTGCCATGGCCCTTGGCCTCAATGGAACTAAGGTGTTGGCTGCAGCTCAGAGGGACAGAAAGAGAGAGAGAGAGCACCTAGTGGGTGCTTGAAGACTCTGAAGTGGCATACAGAGGCAGCAACACTGGGCCCAGCCTAAAAATAAACCCTTAAGCCTTCAGTTATTTTTATTACCAAGTAATGCATGTCATTGACATTCATCAGCAGTGTCTGTGGCATACAGGACTGGTAACAAAGGAGTAGGCTGTACATTCTGACAGCTGCTTCAGTGTGGATGCTTTAAAATGGCCAAGCGAAGAAGTCCCACTGTGGCCAAATCTCCAGGTACACATTTGAGCAGGAAGGTCCAGGGGACACATGGGACAAGGAAGGTGATGGAGAGGGCAGAGGGAAGGGCACCAGGGAAGCATGATGGGCATGAGATCCCTGTGTGAGGACCTGTCCCAGGGAGACAGCCAGAGCAGCCTCCAATGTCTGCATCTGGATCTGGCTCCGCTGTGGCCTGGCCTGCTCCAAGGCCCCGGCCCCTCCCTTGCTTTTTCTAGCTGTAAGGCTCTGTTCTCTGACACCTACGTCTATCAGCCTTCAGAGAGGCAAAGCAACAAAGCTGGCTATAGAAGCCAGTACCCAAACCCTACATGCAGGAAGAGGCTCCCCACAACCCCTTCCTTCCCCAAGGCCTGCCTCCCTTCTGACAGTCTCTGCTCTATGAGTACTTTTAGGCATCCTGAGACAAAGACCCCTCTTCTCTCCCATGCCCAGTTCCGCCTTTGAGTCCCCAACCCTTTCCTTCTGTCTTCCTGCTCTAAAGACGAGACCAACTGTTGGATATGCCCAGATGTTAAACAGCAGACTCTGTAAGGCCTGGGCTGGGTTCCTGTCTCCCAGGGTTTGGTCAGTAAAGGAGCCCAGAAGCATCCATTGAAAGAGTCAAGGGTCAGTGCACCAGCCATCTTTCTGCAAGCTGGCTGCACAGCATGTGGAAGAACGCTGACTCTGCTGCAGACTGGGCTGAGAGCCATCTCCGGTGTGAGCTAGCTGCTGAGGCTGGGACAGAGACCTGACATCGCTGAGCCTCAACTTCCCTATCTGTACAATAGGGATGATAATGCCTACTTCATAGAATTGTTGTAAAGAGTCAATGAGGCAATTCACTGTAAGTCTTTAGCACTGTGCTGAGAACACAGTGTTTTAAAAAGTATAAAAATGGCTATTTTTCTTTCCATTCATATACACACCCTTTAAATTAGGAGTCTTGGAGCTAAGGCTGAATGCATGAGTCTGTCTACAGAAACTGAATACATGTATATCATGGGAGAGAGTCCATGCCTGTCCCTGGGGGTTCAGAGGGTCCTTGACAGTGTCAAAGTTAGACAGCACCAAACTTAAGACAATGGTGAAGAGTGGTCAGGACTATGGACTCTGATATCTAATCTCCTAGACCCAGATTCTGGCTCAGCAACTTACCAGCTGTGTGAGCCTGCAAGTGACTTTAGCCTCCGCCTTGTGTCAGATTCTATTCATAATGTGGGGCGACGGCAGCTACCTCACTGGGCTGCCAAGAGCACTGAATGAAGTACATTTCATGCAGAGAAGACCACTACACACAGTATACATGTTATATCTGCTTTTTATACAGACATATACAGCACACATACTATTTTACACACAGCGAGATGACTATATGCATAGACACTGTTTTATACAGAGAGAGAGAGAGAGAGAGAGAGAGAGAGAGAGAGAGAGAGAGAATAATCTGCATAAGTGTTAACTTTTATGGTCAAGAACCACTGGTCCAAAGCCTGCTTTTGGTTCATCCTACCCGCTCCTAGCACGTTCCCTCCTTCATCCTCCTCTCTGTCCTGGAATTTTCTCTCCTCAGCATTCCCTGCTCCTGGACATCTTGAAACACCACCTAAGTCAGCAGAGGAAGAAGGAGGTGGAGAATCAAAGTTTGCGGCTCAGCAACAAGCCTGGTGGAATGTAGCAAGCAGGGAAGCTGGAGGTTCAAGACCTGGGGGATGTCAAGGCCCTGGGGCCAAGTCTGACTGGGAGTCAGGAATCAGAAGCACAGTCCTGATAGTGGGGTGGGTCAGATGGAGCCTTGCCCTGGCCTTGAGAGCCAGATTGCACAAGAACCAACCAGGACGTAGGGTACAGCAGGCTCTACATGTCCTGGGTACCCAGATCATGCGCCTCCTGACAGCCAGGCTGGGCAGGCCTGGCTTGGGGGCTGGAGAAGAAATAGCACTGTCTGGCGCTGAGCAGGAGTGGGGTAGTGTAGAACGATGCTCAACAATCAAATTAGAAACATCACAAATTCCTGAAAACGAGACTGAAACAACACTGCTCAGAGAGGGCCAGTGATCAATGGCATCGGCAGGCCCGTCACACCCTCACAGATTCACGGAGAACCTCGCACTGCTCCCTCAGCCTGCAGTGAAGGCACGATGGAGGATGAACACACTCCCCACCCCAGAGCTTCATGGGTGGCCCAAGGAGGTGGCAGTGGGGGATGGACTCCAGAAGCAACCCTCCTTGCTCACACATGATTTCTTTGAATGACTCACAACCCTGAGTAGAAAAATGCTGAGAAACATGTTTACTCCAGTCCTGTGCTTGATCAGAATGAAACACACATCATTAGCCCTAAAAGTACGATTAAGGCCATAGAGCATTATTGGCAAATGATCAACAGAGATGGACACAAACATAAACCCAAATGGAAGATATAAATCTCAGAAACATGCTTAGCTCTAGTGCTACGGAGACATGGTGCTTTGTTCCTCCCTGTCTGTATCAGGTGGGTCTGCATCCTGACCTGGCTCCTCTCCACTTAACAGCCTCTAGAAAGGATGGGTAAGGACTGGAACATAAGCAACCAATATCCTGCCATCCTGGGGAGCTAGAGGCCCCAGGGGCTGCCAGAGAACCTCTGAGAGAAGCCCCAGCACATCCTATGACCTCACTGGAAAAGTAGAATCTTGAGCCTTCCTTTGATCAATGCCATCGGCAGGCCCACTGAAGCTGAATGGGCATTTTCACAAGATCGCAGATGATCTGCACGTGCATGTCTGAGGAGCAGCCACGTGGAGCAGTCTGTCAACCTTGGAAAAACCCAGGGGCCCCTACGATGTATCACTTCCTTCTTCAATATGATATAGAACTTACTCATAGGGCTGGGGGTAAGCTCAGTGGTCGAGTGGTTGCTTAGCATACCTGAGACCCTGGAGTCAAGCCCCAGCACTGCAAATAAATAAATGAATGAGAAAACTTCAGCATACAGTGAATAAAAACAAGCCAATTTAATAGTCATTCTGGAGATTGTTCTCAGACATACACAAACCTACCGCTCTACCTCCCACCTACAATACAACTAGTTCAACAAGTTGTGGCTAGGAGAGGCACCTCCCCAGGTAGAAGATCTCTGATTTAGAGTTCCAATCCCACTGTGCATGTGGGGTGGCAGGGCATGTCTAGGACCCAGAGAGGGGAGCCCCAAAAGCTTCAGCATCTGCATGATAAGTGCAGAATCAGGAAGTTTATGCTTCCTAGACAGACACAGACATGAGGAAGGACGGACTTGAAGCTGGCCACTCTGGAATATCCATTTCACAGCCTGAGTGCCACCCTCTGATGTCAGCTTTTCTGTCCTTCCCCCAGGCCTTTGACAATCGTTCTCATTTCCTGTAAGAGTCTCCTTCCTCTAAGCAAACACCCAAAGTCCTTCAACAGCCACCCTGCCACGTAAACTAAATCCCTCTTCACCCTTGTCATTCTCGTTTTGGACATGCTTGAGTTTGTCCCTCTTTGGTTAAAGGTGCAGAAGAACATGTTTATACCTTTCCCTCTTCCTTTGCATTTAACTTCAATTTAACTGGAAATGCTTTCTTACTGTAAAAACAATACAACCATGTTACAAAAAAATTTAAATACAGAAAATAAAAAAATAAAAGCCACCCCAATACCTGTTATTAACCTGTGGCTGTATTTCCTTCCTGCCTTATTCATTTGTGTGTATATGTTCCTACCTAGCAATATATGTATCATGTACAGATTATTCTGTGGCCTGTTTTGTTTTTTTTTTTAATTTAAACATTTTTCTAGGCAGCAACAGTCTTGATGATCATTCTTACCTCTGCCCTCCCACCAGAACTAATCTCAGTCTCCTGAGATGGTGTCTTAGTTACTTTCTCATTGCTGGGACAAAATACCTGACACTCATAAGTTAATCAAAGAAAGGTTTATTTTGGCTCAGTTCGTAGATGTATCAGTCCATAGTTGGCTTGCTCTGAGGAAGAGTAGCATGGCCGAGGAGCATCGCAGAGGAGAAACGGTTCATGGCATGATGGCAAGAAGCAGAGGGCTTAAGGGAGGAGGAACGATTATATCTATATCTATATCTATATCTATATCTATATCTATATCTATATCTATATCTATATATCTATATCTGTTTATGTCTGTATTTATATCTATATCTGCCCTTTCAGGCCACACCCACAGCAATTCACTTCCTCCCACCAAGCTTCCCCTCTCAACAACACATCCAGCTAAAAAACCATCAGTGGACTAATCTAGTGATGAGCATCACACACCCATGACCGAGTCACCTCCCAAAGATGGGAGCATGTAAGGCTTTGGGGGACATCTAGATATAAGCCATAACAGACGGTTTCACTAGTTGAGAAGAGAAAGAGAACAGTTTCCCTACCAAAGTATTCAAATGGCCCAGGTGACACTTTTTAGACTGCATCTTCAGAGCTTTAAGGATACAGTCATTCTCTGGAGCCAACTCTTCCACTCTGTATTGGCTCTGCTTGCTTTGGGAGGGCTAAATGCGTAGAGTACTCATTCATTTCTCCTTCACTGGACAAGGACATGTCAAGACCCACCACGTACCAAGCAGTTTGTACCACTGGCCAAAATGGTACTGGTCTCATGAGCTCACGGAGTGTGCATAGTGGCGGTGATCTCAGTGAGGCAGCACAGCATTGAAAAGGGAAAGGACACACTTTCAGAGAGAACCCATGGCGGGCCAGGCATGGGTACCTGGCATATGTACATAAGTTCATCAAATCCTTTCTATACTCTCCTGCTCTGTAAATGAGGAAGAGAAGTTCAAGTGCACATTCCAAGGACCAAGAGCTAATTTTGTAGATGGTAGAGATGAGATTCGAACCCAAGATCGCCAGTCTTCAAAGCACTTTCCTAGTTCCCTAAATTCTGGCTGAGATTATAAAAGGCTGTGTCTCTCTTCTGACCCTCCCATAGGCTCTAGATATTTTTAAAGGCTATTATGAGATACCCCCAACAATCTGCTTCAACTAGTTCATAAAAGAAAGACAAAAGTAGTAGAATCCTGTCTGGTCTGGGTGGGAAGTCTGGTGATTACATCTGGAGAAAGGAGTGAAAAGGGAAATTTTCTATAGGAGCACATCAGCCAGGAACATGATTTAGACAAAAGCATTATTCAGACATCTTATATTTCATTTGACCAGCCAACAAACATACATATAATTTAAAACTTTTCAGGACCACTCTGACAACTGAGGACCCAAGAGTCGACTCAATCTGCTTCTTACCACCATCAGACTTTGAAAACCCTACCTCCCCCTTCATAATTACTCCAGGTAATCAGCACCAACTGATCAATCAAACAAAGAAAATTGCAGGTTTGAAGCTTTAATTAAATCTATCCGGCACTATCTAATTAAAGAAAATCTTTACTCTTCTACATACTCCAAAATAGAAGAAGCCCTCTCCTTTGGGTTTCTACAAATAATTTGCCATGTCGAGGCCATCACCTAGCTTGCATTGGAGGAAGAGCAAAGCAGAGAAAGACAGTGACTCTAGTCTCCTTTCCATTTTTTTAAGTTCAACTAATTTCTATATGGAGGGAGATAGGGCTGTGGGAGAAGTATCCTATCTCTGATAGGGTCCCTCTCATCCTTTGCTGCCTGTTAGATAGGTGGGTGCTTGCTCAGGGTGCCAATTCCTCAAGGACTTTGTTCTCTTGTCCACCACACAATCAATCACCCATGTGGCTGAAGGGCCCTGAACCAGAGTAGGGACGAAATGCTAAAAAGTCAGCTACATCCTATTACCATTGGGCTCATTAGCTATTCTGGACCTCAGCTTTCTCCTCTGCAAAATGGAATGGATACAATAGCTACTAGATTGCGGAGAGAAGTAAACAACACACTGTATCAGGGAAGCTTGAACAATCAAGCTGAATTGGGAAGAGTACCAGGCACTTAAAGGGTGAACCTTGCAGTTAGTGGATCTTGCCAGACCCTCCTTGACCTCTGTGTCTTCATTCCCCACCTACCAAGGGACCTTGACAGTTCTCTAGCTTTCTGAATGTCCTTATCTTTGGACAGTGATGAAATCCTGTTACAACTGAAACCTAGGTGGATTATCAGAGCTGAGATCTGTCAGTTTCCCTTTGCTTTGTGGGGCTTACATAAGTTTAAAATCCAGCTTGCCTGTGATATGTGGCTGGAGAATTTTGGATAAAGGTGGCAGAGTGACTCAGAGACTGAACTGGGAGGGCACCGTGAACCACTCTGCTATGGAGAGGACATGGCAATGTCAACATCGTGAAGACATCTTCTCCTTTGGACAGGACTAAAGACACTGCACGCCAGCCCCTAGAAGCTCAAGGGGCATTATGCAGTCAGAAATTCCTTCAATGGGCATCAGCCGCAGCTCCACTGTCCACACTGCTTCCTCTTTGTTGCCATGGGAACCCGTCAGCCTGAGCTCCAGAGTGGACTCGTGCCATGGCGTGTGCCTGCCTATCCATCATGTCACCAACAGGTGCTGCCAGCTCAGCAGGGGTTCCTCTCCCATAAACTTCCTTTATAAAACTTGCTGGGCCCTCTGAGAAGGGAAATACAGTAAGACACGTAGTAAGACTGACAGGTGCCTCTGGGGCCCATACGGAGGCAGGTGGGGACACCCAACTCCCCTTCTTCCAGGTTGTAACTCCAAGGCCACCTTCCTGCTGGCAAACTTCGTGGACACTATTAATACCTGTCATAACTTCACATGCTCTTCTATATGAGTTTCTTCATGGGGCTCATCTGTTTTTATAGTCTGTCTTCCCCTCTCAGAATGTGAGCTCCATTTGGGCACAGAGTTTGTCTGTTGTTCCTATCTGTATTTTTACTGCCTAGGAAAAAGAAAAAAAGTCTACTCTGTAGACGTTTGATAAATATTGATGGGGTGAAATCTTTGTTAAGTGATTGTGACAGAGACACCAAAGACTGAGGTCTAAGACTGGGAGGAGGAAAAGGAGCAGCAGCGGGGCCAGGAAAAAAGAAAGGGAGGTGCATGTATTACTAGTCACTCAGGAGGCTGAGGAAACAGGATCGCAAGTTCAAAGACAGTGTAGGCAATTTAGTGAGGCCTGGTGTCAAAAAATAAAATGTGCTGGGGCTGTAGCTCAGTGGTAGAATTCCCTGAGCTCAATCTTCAGTACTGGAAAAGGAAGGAAGGAAGGAAAGAAACAAGGAAGGAGGGAGAAGGCGGGGGAGGAAAGGAGCAGGAGGTACGATGAGGTGACAGGGATTCCCTTCTGCCTCCTCTCCACGCCCAAACCTTCCAAAGTTCACAGAGTGTCTGAGGACCAACTGTGAGCCAGGCATACACCTCATGCTGAGGACACTGAGATGAATAACAAGCACATGGACGGTGCTGTTCTAAAGCTTGTGTTCTGCTGGAGGAGATAATAAACCTATAAATACATTAAATACAGTCGTCCCTCAGTACCCACAGGGGCTTGGTTCTAAGACTCCCACAGACACCAGAATCCCTGGACGTTCAAGTCTCTTTGTATAAAATGGCATTGCATGTACATATAATCCATGTACATCCTCCTGTAGCTTTAAATCACTTCCAGATTACCTATAACACCAAATATAATGTAAATAGTTGTTATATTACATCATTTAGGGAGCAATGACAAGAAAAATGATGGTATCTGTTCAATATAGATGCAAGTTCTTTTTCAAATATATTTGATCTCTGGTGGGTTGAATCCATACATACTGCAGTTGACTCTATTTAAAAACTCATATAGAGGACATCATAACTGTACCCCCAAAAGAAAAGAACAAGGTAATGGGTGGAAGATAAGGGGGATACTAATTCAGAGCAGGACTCCCAGAGGGTCTCTGGGGGAGGACATGTCAGCCAGGGGAATGCTGGCGGGTAGCAGGCGTGAGGGCCAGGAACTTAGCAGTGTTTGCCTGTGTGGCTGGAGAATGAAGTACCAGGGGAAAGTGATAACGTTTAACACCAGAGCGATGGGCTCCGTAAAATCCTTGAGAGAGGGTGGGGTCCACACCCCATGGAACCCCCTGTCATTTAGCACCTGCTACCAGGAGCTGCTGTGCTTTCTAGAGAGCTCTGGATTTGAGGACTCTGCTCAGTGCCAGAATGCTAGGAGCACAATGTTTGTAGCTGCTGCTTTATATGACCAATTTTAGGGTAAAGGCCTTGTACTTCCGGTCTCGGTACTCAGTAAACTAGATGGCACTCAATATGTGGTTCATGAATGTATTAAAAATTACCATTCAAAAGCCATGTGAGTTTATAGCACAAAGAGTGAATATGTAAGCAAAATTTTTTAAAAATCTTTAAGGTGGTCTTGAGATCTCAGGATGGAATTCGGATTGTGGCAAAGAACCTATCTACATATGACAGAAGTATGAAATAACCTCACTAAGGGAAGTAAGGTGGGGAGAAAGTGTCAAGTGACTTTGGAAATCTGGAGATTAAATCTTTGGAGATGAAAAAGGTGGTTTCCAACATTTTTGGCACGGGGACTGGTTTCATGGAAGACAATTTTTCCACGACTGGGGTGGGGGTGGGGTGGATTCAGGAAGATTCAAGCACATTACACTTATTGCACTTTATTTCTATTATTATTATGTTAGAATCTCATAAGGAACATGCAACCTTGATCCCCTGCGCGTACCGTCCACAGCAGGGTTCTTGCTCCTATGAGAACCTAGTGCCCCTGCTGACCTGACAGGAGGGAGAGCTCAGGCAGTACTGTGAGTGATGGCGAGCAGCTGTAAATACAAACGAAGCTTTGCTTGCTAGCCCACCGCTCATGTCCGGCCCAGTTCCTAACAAGCCACGGACTGGCACTGGACCCGGGTCTGTAGAAACAGGGGCGACTGGAACTGCATGTAAGAACTGAACTCTGGTCGATCAAGCTGTTTCCCAAGAGAATATGGGCCAACAATGTGCAACAATTGACATGTGTACTGGACAGAAACAAGTACATGACTGGCTGACGGTGGAGGCCAGCTTTCTTACCATCGGCAGGAAAGTTCACAGACAAAGAGGGATAAAGGCTATAAAGACCCATGTGGTATTGGATTAGAGTTAGAGATTCAGAAAGAATTCATATTTGGGTTAATATAGGTAGAGATGGATATATATGAAAATACTTACAGATATACTTATATTCATGTGTTCGCATATATTTCCCTGCTTTGTCACCTGAGAGAACCTACTTGCACTGATATCCCAATACAACAGGCATATCCAGCACCCAAACCTTGGTTTCCAATCCTGTTCTTCAACAAAAGAAACCAAAGCCCCTAGGAGAAATGGCTGATTCTAGGACTGGGGCAGGAAATGTATAAGACAAGTTTGGAGCATCTTGGAGTGCCAGAAAACACAAAGCTACAGCAGCACCACCACCAACAACAAAAGTGATAACAAGAGGAGTATTAAAAGACAAAGGAGCCAATTAAAATGACTTCTAATGATTTTAGCAATGGAATAAATGAAGTAGCACCAGATTGCAATTCAAAGGATGAAATAAAAATCCACGAGTCCATACTGATATTAATAAATGAGTGAATAAATTCATAGAATAGACAAATCTCTCAGGCAGAAAAATTCTAAGTTATCTATGTAGAGATTCTGACCTCGGGGAGATGAAGCGTAACTCCCTTCCTTAGTGTGGCAGCCGTGGCACTTTCTTCCAAGGAGCCCAGTGTTGGGGCTGAGGAGTAACTCTGCAGTGGAGAAATCTGACAAACACTACATGAACCAGGAGATCAAGGTCAAGTTCAAGGTCAAAATTCACAATGATAATGCATGCTGATAATATGTACCCCTGGCATGATGGGATGAAAATGGGGTTTTCCTTCCAGATACATTACTCAAAACTAATCACCATAAAAACATTAGAAATATATCCTAATTGAAGGACATTTTATATCATTCCTGATAACTATTACCCAAAACTATTAAGGTCATCAGAACCAAGGAAAGCCTGAGAAATTGTCACAGTTGAGAGAAACTTTAAAGAGACATGACAAATCTAAAGTCAACAAAATGAAACGAGGGATCTTTGATAGGCTTTTGGGACAGGAAACAGACATTTGGTAGAAAGTAGGGAAATTTGAATAAAGTTAATAATGTATCAATACTGGCTCAGTATTATGACAAAGGTTCCATATGAGTGTGAGATGTTAATAATAGGGGAAATTGGGTATGGGGTATATGGGAATTCCCTGTACTACCTTAACAACCTTTCCATAAATCTAAAATGATTTTTATTTATTTTAATTAAAAGTTAAGGGGATTTTTGCTTGTTTTGTGTTGCTGGGATTGAACCCAGGGCCTCACGCATGCTAGGCAGTGCTCTAGCACTGGGTCATATTCCCTGTCATTCTTTTAAATTTTATTCTGAGATGGAATCTTCATAAGTTATCCAAACTGGCCTCAAATTTACGGTCCTCCGGCCTCATCTCCCTAAAATCTGGGATTACAGGTGTGCATCATTACCCCAAGCTAAAAGTTTATTTTTAAAAAAAGAAAGTAACATAAATAAACAAATTAAAGATTCCTCTAGCTCTTGTAGTGAGGACAGACTGAAGGGAACAAAGGCAGTAATAGGGAGACCAGGAAGGAGGCTACTGTGACCACCGAGTTAAGGGAGCGGGGCAGCAGAGGTAGCTGGAAGACAGCAATCTTTGAAATGGATAATAATAATAATAATGACAATAATATGGCATTACTGAGTACTTCCCATGGGTCCAGAATTTCCTACGTATGTTAAAGCCTGGGAGGTAGCTGAATCTTCACAACTGCTCTAGGAGATGGGTAAACCTTGTGGATGTAGAAACTGAGGCTCACAGAAAAGCAGCTTTCTCAAAGTCATACCACTAGTAAAAGACAGAGTCAGACTTGAACCCAGATGGACTGGCTCCAAAAATCCTGAAGTGCCACACCCCACTGGGGATAGGATGGGGGATAAGGACTAGAGGAAGGGCCACACCCTGATGCCAAAGAACAGCCACCGACAGGAATACAAAAACTTGCTTTAAAGAAATCAAACCTTATGTTCCGATGGCCTAATGTTCGGGCACACAGGCCAGACTCTCCTGGAGTTACCTGTCCCCCAAAGCAAACAAGGTCAAGTATCAGTTCTGGAAAGCTAACGGACTCTGCTGTCTTGTGTCCCCACCTACCTCTGAGTTCTAAGATAAATTTCAAAATGCCACAAGTCAGAGCTTGCCACGGCTAAGGAAACACAGGTGGCTGGATGGACAAACCCTGGTCTTCCCTCTGGAAGTTCATATATAAGTTTATTTTCTCACTGTAACACCCAGTCAATCAGCAGTCCCTGGAAAGGGGCCAGTTCTACTCCATGGAGTCATCCCAGCTTCTCCTACCTCCTGCGGAAGTAGAGGATGGCAGGCAGCTCTTTTGGGCCAGGTCTGGAAAGGGCGCATGTCACTTCTGTCCATTCTCTCTTGCCCACTAAGTCACACGGCCCTATTTAGAAGCAAGGGGCCTGGGGAATACTGCTCCTGGCCTGGAGGCTGTCAAGTCTCCAGTATGGAGAAGGAGCAAGATTGGTGGGGGACAGCTTGCCTTCGCTGCTATACCGCTTAATGTGCCATGGGAAAATAAGCTCTATGCCAACCAATGGCATTGTTACAAGAGCCAAGAACAGAACCTAAGTAGGGTAGAAACAATCCCTGAAGATCAGGTGAAAATCAGGTGTACTGTGTAGCCCCTCTTACATATACCCTGGCATCACTCTGCCCACAATTTCAGGGCTGCAGGAAGCTTGCTAGTTCTCTGTTTAAAAGTCAGGAGAACAAGGCCAGCCCTGAGAAGGGACAGGAAGATCACCTGTAAACCAGGGCAGGCAGGGCTGGAAGCCAGGCCTCCTGGCCCCACCCCGACTTCTGGTACCACATCTCATCCTATGGCAGCTCACACTCACCTGAGGGAGCAATGGTTTGGCTTTCTGCTCCCTTAAAAGATGAGAATTAGTTTTCCTTATATTTAATTTGAAAAGAATGAAGAACTCAACAATTGAGAGGTAGTCATTCGCATACCATTTCTGCTAATGAAGAAATGGGGAAAGGCTAGAATTAATTACTGGCCCAAACCTGCCCCTACCCTGAAGACAACATCCTCGGGTCACCAAGGTCCTTTACACAACAATTTCTGTTGCCCCCAAAGCTCATAAAATAAGAATTGAGGCTAAAGAAGAGTCCAGTGTCTTATCTCAGTAAAGTCCCAATCAGCAGTCACTTGCAAGAAGGGGGCAAATGAGTGTAGGGTAACCACCCTATTCCGGGTCATTTCCAATCTTTGACCAACCCAACAATTGGGCAGTGCTCATCACGAGGAGGAGTGGAGGCCGCACAGTATTCTGGCTTGAGCCTCAGGCTCCACAGGGTCTTAAGCTTTGGCTGCTGCTGAACAGCAGATTTGACAAATGAGCAAGGGGAGATTTCATCACAAACACTGACTTTGACCTTGAGCCATGGGGGCCTACTGTGAATGGAGAGATTGTTCAGGACCCCGACACTGCGGCCCACCTGGCTTTGTGTATCACCTGCTGCCAACCCCTCCTCCCACTGTGTTTTCCCATCCCACCCTTTGGCATTAGGTGATGGAGCACATGGTCCCCCATGGGTCACTGCAATTGATTCTCAGAGCCCAACCCTGGTGGCCCCCACTTCCTCCTCTTCCAAACCCCCATCAGTCGACCTATGTGAACCTGGGTGTCAAGCAGATCTGGAAGCCTGAATAAAGGTTCCACAAGGCAGGCAGCCTCTTTGAGCTTCTGTTTCTTTAGCAATAAAAGGAGGTAATAATTCTTACTTCCAGGAAAATCATTAAGATAAAAGAAGATACAGTTAATGAAGTACCTGGCATACTATAGTATTCTAACCTCTAACCCTTTTCTAAATCCGTCTAAGTCATCAGAGTTCACAGTTCAAGGGATAAACTGAGTGCTTCTCCCAAAAGTGCTGCATTGTGTCTTTTGCCCAATATTGCTTCCCAGATACTTTGGGTCTACAACTGGCATTGGTGACATCACGGGGAATTTGGCAGCTATCTGCCCACCTCCAAAGCTTGCCTGGTGAAGGATCATGAAGAAAGCTGATTATAGAGACCCCAAACTATGAACAGCTACCCTGCTCCAAAAGGGTCTGTCCAGCAACACCAAGCTGACTTTGGCATCTACTGCCCCCCTCAACTGCCTCCTTACGTTATCCATTATAGATGATTTGGTTCAATACACAGCTCCCACCAACAGGTTTGTCTCCAGATGCAAATTTGCCAGCATTTAGGGAGAATCAAACATATTTACTTTTCCAGTGTTAGGGGTTTGATAAAATCCATAATGTCTTTGGCCTCAAGCCCTCTTCCTATTAATTATTAAACCCTTGTGTGTTCCGAGGGTAATTGAATCCATGTCTCTAATTAGTTTACACTTAATTCATCAGAACAATTTTTAAAGGGCTGATGGATGTCCCAATAAACCTCATGGGCAGCTTAATGAATCTTTATTTAAAAAGAAATTGGACACCCACCAAACTGTTAAAAGTGGTTTCCTCTAGGACCCAGACTAGGACAAGGGATTGAGAATGGAGTTACTTGGACTTTTTTTCTGTACACTTCTTCACTGTCTGACTTTTCTAAAGTGCTGAGTACCTATTACTTTCACTATTTCAGAGAAACTGCTTTAAACAGAAAATCAAATGGGTTTTGAAAAAGAAAATAGAGTGCAGGCAGTGGATCCAGAACAATGAGAAGGCTTCTTGAGTGGAGGGGAAAGCCTGGGGTTCCTTCAGGATCCACAGTTCACTTCTCCTTTAGCCATTTAGCAGCTAAGAGGCTGTAGATTTAGATGCTTACTTAACCTCTACAAAGGGAATTAACACTACTCACCTCATGAGTGGTGTTGTTGAATTATTAGAAACTGTGCATAAAGTCTGTCTAAAACCTTTCAGTGCATCTCCTCTTAAGGTATGCTGAGCTCTCCAGAAGGCACACAGGGCCCCTGGCAATCTGTCCCTGGCTCCTCCTCCACCTCCCCACAACACTCCAGCCACAACGACCCAACCCCTCCTCATTTTGCACATCACCTTTCTCTTGCTTCTGCCTGTACCTGTGCATATACTATATTCTTGGCCTGAAACACTCTCCCTATCTCTCTCTCCGTGCTGTATCAAGGATCCCTTCCTCCACCACATGTGCACTTAAAACTATGAATGGTGGATGCATGGTAATCTAAGCAGGTATCAGAGGAGGGTTAGACAAGGCTGGAGGAGAAAGGATGTCCTAAAAAGAAGTGACAGTGCACTGAGATGTGAAGGATGAGTAAGAGGTAACCAAGCAATGGGCACTGGGAGGGAGGGCATCCCAGGCCCACGAAAGAGCATCCACAAAGATCATCCGCAGGACTAGGTTAGCTTTCTCTTCACAGCATTTAGCGTCCCCAACTGTTTCCTGATTATATACCTGTTTCCCTCAAGATATTGTAAGTTCCTCGAAGGCAGAAGTTATTTTGTTAACTGTTGTATCTCCAACACCCTGGCAGGCATTCAATAAAAGTCAAGTCAATGACAGTGAATAAATCAACAAATGTGTCTAGCATGGTGGCTGGCACAGAATGGGTGTTCGGTGTCATTGTGCCTTCTGGCCCCTTTCCAGCATCATTTCCCAGTTTCAGTCCTAAACAAAGATTTCTTCCTCATCTCCTGGGTTCTCTTAGCTACTTCCTGCCCTCGAGAGCACATTCCCAAAGGATTCGGGGCAAAGGACCCTCCAAGGACAATGTTATTGATGTACAAGGCACATTTTAAAGGAATCTATCACACGGGTCCTTGGGGGACCTCTACTGTGATACATATTCATAAGAAGACAGTAAATCTGGCAAATTTGAGGCGTTTTATACATCCAAACAGGTGTCTAATGCCAGTTGAGTGAAATCTGCAACCAGCTCCAAATGACTACAACTCCATTCCACCTTAGGCTGGTGACAGAATGTGTATTGCCAGTAACTGAGGGAGTAAGTTGTTGTGCTTCCCATAACTTGAGCCCAAATGTCTAAATTAAGGGATGTTTAGCTGTGCTTAACTGGTGCAGTCATCACCAGCGCCCTGTAAACCCTCCAATATACAGCGATGCCATTTATTAGCGGCATCTCCATAGATTATGTTCGCTCGTGTTCCATTAGAAAACTTCATTCCACATTAAACGACAATGCAATAGGATGCTTGCCAGCACAGAGAGTCCATCTAATTGTGCAAAAGCAGAGACGTGGGGATTGTTTCAGTAATTCATCTAGGCAGGGCTGACACTGCATTATCTGGAAGGCTCTTTGTTCTTTTCTTGCTAATTTCCAAACTCCTACAGGCTCCCCAGCCTTCAGGACCAGCTCCTACCCCCGTTTCCCACCCTGATCCATTATGAGAAGAATCTGATCAGCTTCTATTGTAAATTTAATTTCAAGCAGCCAGACGCTGCCTTCTGGCACCCTGGGATGTTGCTGCTTGTGAATAGCACTAGATGAAATGTGAGATGCTTTCAAGGAGATGGCTATGAACTCCTGGTGGAGAGAGGAAGGTGCTGGGAGATGAATGGCGTCTGCATACAGCACAAGCTGTGCACGCGGTGCCAGCCGGCACCTCTCATCAGCGATGCCAAGTGTGGCTGTTGATACACAGCACCACTGAGGATGCCCCTTTTGCAGAGGAGAAAACTGAGGCTAGCATGGGTTGACTCACTTGCCAAGATCACTGGCACGAGGAAGAGGATTAGAATTCAAGTATGTCTGGAAATAAAGGCCTTGACTCCTTAAATCAATCTATCTCAGGGCTTCTCAGCCCAAGCACTTCTCCATTTGGAGCCGGAGACTTCTCTATTGTACCCAACCATCCTTATATTCTAGGATGTTTAGCCACACTCTTGACTTCAGCCTACTGGATGCTCTTAGCACTCCTACAATTGGGGCAACCAAAAATTCCTCCAAACATTGCCGAGTCCCCTGGAGGGCAGGATGGCCTTACCACTGCTCTACATTATGACTTTTAAATTTATCAAAGTATTTGTCTCTTTTGCTTAATTATGGTTTCTAATTTTTTCTGCAAACACATAACAATTCCTTTTGTTTATATCTTACCATAATTCAAAACAGTTTACACACATAATTTAATTTAATCCTCACCAACCAACCATCGAGGTAAATTTTGACAGACCGATATTATAGATGACGACACTGAGGACAGGAGCGGAAAGGACCCGCCGCGCTTCCCAGCTCACATGCAAGATCAGTGTATGGTTTCTCGTGTGGCTCTGCCACAGCAAAAAAAGGGAACAAAGCTCACCGACAGCTTTGAAACACTCAGAATCTAGCAGGAAGGAAGTTCACTGCTCACAGGACAACCCAGGAATTAACCTCTGGAGAACGGTGGGTTTCCAGGGATAGGAGGCGACTGTTTAGCACACATACATGGGTAAAGAAGACCAGAGTGTTGGAGGGAAGAGGAGAAAAGAGAGATGCATTAAAAATGCAGCAACAACAGTAACTACAAAACACTTGGCTGTTAAGTTTCAGATAATAATCCAGAAAGTCCCCCAGTGATGTGAACAGAAAGAAACCTGTCTCAGGCCTCTTGGTGATCCTGCCTCACTGTCTGTGTGGGAAGGAGTAGGAGAGAGGACCGTCATAGGATCAGGAATGCATTGAGACACCATACACACATACCACAGACATGATGTATTATACACACCCATTACATACACACCAGGTGACATACCACAAATACATGTTAAGTACTATTGCATGCACACACACGATCCATTACATAAACAGTGAACGACTTCCCCTGAGCCCAGGGTCTTTCGCACTGTCTTTCTACCATGCCTGCAATTCCCCAGTCTCAAAAGTCTGATGGGAGGGCACAGATGAAACATCAGGACAACCCCCAATGCCCTCCAGAAAAGGCTGCTTTACTAGGTCTTACACAGAGAAGGGCAAGGAAGGACGCACATGATGCTTCTGCACTACGTAGGGACCTTCAGCAAGGGCCTCCCCTAGAAGGACCCTGGGAGGCGGGTCACTGTCACCTTCATTTTATAGATGAGGCTCAGAGGAGCCAAACCTTGGATGAGGTCATAGCATTAATAACTGTAGTGCCACAGGGATTGGGGAATGTAGTTCAGTGGTAGAGTACTTGCCTAGTACACATAAGGCCGTAGATTTGATGCCCAGCACTGCAAAAAAAAAAAGTACAAATAAATAAACAAACACAGCCTTGCCAGGTATAAATCTAGGTCTGTTTCTACTGTTTCCGACTGTCTCACAGGAAAATATTGCAAGAATACCATTCTGCTGGAAGAGTGAAAAAATGTCCCAGAAGGCCAGTAAGATACATTTTACTAGAGTTGGGAATTTACTGTAGGCTAATCTGGTCTGTTTTCTGTTTCGAAGCTGGACACTGTGAAGTCATCCTCCACTACTTCCTTTCCCTCACCATAGTCACATAAATCCATTACTAACTCTGGGGACAACACTTTCCCATAACAATGTAGGCGTCCACACCATCTTCACTTTTCATTGTTCTTGTCCAGGTTGCCATTGTACTTTGCCTGGCCTGATGCTGGCCTGTCTGACCCCCACCTCAAAACAATTTCCACAGTGAAGCCACATCATGCCCAAATCCTGTGCTTAAAAACTTTTATTAGAAGCATATGTACAAAAAACTCACAGCTAACATCACATTTCATAAGGAGAAACTAAGTATTTTCTCCTGTGAATGAGAACAAGACAAGGATTCCACTCTCAGCACTTCTACTGGATATTATACTGGAAGTTCTAGCCAATTATGCAAAAAGAAGAGAGAGAAGAGGGGGAAAGGGAAGAAGGGCAGGAGGAAAGGAAGAAGGAAGAAAGAAAGGGGAAAGAACAAGGAAGGAAGGAAGGAGAAGAAAGAGAAGAGAGAGAGAAAGAAAGAAGGATGGAGGAAGGAAGGACAGAAGGAAGTAATGATATCTAGACTATAAAGGAAGAACTAGAACTGCTTTTATCCCTAGATATAAACAAACTATTTGAAGTAATAATGAATTCAGCAAGGTCGTAGAATAAAAAAATCAATATACAAAAATCAATTGCATTTTTTTTATTTTAGCAATACCCAATTCAAAAATAAAATTAAAAAAAAATTCCATTACAATGGCATCAAAAAGAATAAAAACCTTTATAAAATAAATTTCCAGTTCAAGATGGAGACCAAAGATAACATGTTAAAACTCTCCCTTGACCTGACCTCAAATTGCTCATGAAAATGATTAAAATTATTAAAAAAGAAGGAATATTGACATGAACATTAGAAACAGAGAAAAAGAGACAGGTACAAGCATGCTACAAAACTGTAAGGAATTTCTACAAGACACAGAACAAGTAAGATTTGATTAAGAAAGAGTCTAGCTAGTTAGGATATTGACAGAGAAATGCAGCTTAAAATGTTTTCAAAGGTAACCTAGAATAGTAATCCTTATATAGTCTATAAAGATGTCAAAAGAATTAGATCCCCCCAAATAAAAGGTTCAATCAAAAAATGGGCATATGAAATGAACAGACACTTCTCAGAAGAAGTACAGATGTCCAATAAATAAATAAAAAATGTTCAACAATACCAGCCATTACAGAAATGCAAATTAAAAGAACATTGAGATGCCATCTTACTCCAGAAAGAAGGGTTATCAACAATAAATTAAATAATAATAAATGTTGGTGAGACCAGAAGGAAAAAGGAAACCCTTCTACACTGGTGGTGAGAATGTAATTTAGTACAACCACTATGGAAATCTGTATCCTCAAAAGAGTAAAATTAGAAATTCCCTTTGATCCAACTAGTCCCCTTCTAGGAACCCTCTGGGAAAAGTTAAAGTCATCATATTACACTGATATAAGAATGCCCACGTTTATAACAGCACAATTTGTAATAGCTAAATCTTGGAAACAGCCTATATAGCCATCAACAGATAAATGGATAAAGAAAATGTGGTACTTATACACAATGGAGTACTAATAAATGATGCATTTGTAGGTAAATGGATGTACCTCAAGACTATAATGCTAAATAAAATAAATCAGACACACAAATTTAAATATCAAATGGTTTTCTCTCACATGAGAAACCCAAAATATAAATGAAGAGCAAAGGGAAGTAGGGAAATTTTTTTTTTTTCAAATACAAAGGAGAAAAAGAGATGGAGACAGGGAGGGAAGGAAGGGAACAGGGATTTTAAAAAGACAGAATTGAAGGAAAAAATGGAAATAGAGATTTTTCAAATGAGAAGGGGATAAAAGGACTGGAGAGCACAGGGAAGGACAGGAAGGGAAGAGAAAAAAAAGAATTAAGATGTGTTATGTACACGTACAAACTTCCCATGATAAATATAATCACTATATACTACAAATATATACTCAAGAAAACACATAATTTAAAAAGGGGGAAAAGTAGCTCTAACTACTAGTAAACTACTACTACTTTTAAAAGGCCAATAAAATAGGCAATACAGATACAAAACACTGTAAAAGCAAAGAACATTTGCAATTGAAGTCAGGGAAAGGAAGCACCAGTGAGGAAGTTTAAAAATAGAAGGTATTAAATATCATACTCAGAAGGCCAAACATACCGGTTACCACCAAAAAGAAGAGAGCAAACTAAACTTTATATATTGCACTAGGTGCTACCCCTAAAACAATGGCATAGATACATATTAAATACAAGAATTAGCAAAAACGAACCCAGTAAATACAAACCTAAAAGAAAAAAAAGTGGCACGATGAGCTTTTGGCAAAAAATCATTCAGGGATAATTTTTATATTGGAAAAATATAAATTTTACTGTGAAGATTTAATGTTCAAAGACATTTATATGCTGAAGATGTAGCAGCAAAATATATAAAGTTAAATCTTAGAAACAAGAGGAGAAATCGATAAAACAGTGAAAACATGAGAACAATGATGCTTATTTTGACAAATGTCAATTAGATAATAAGAGACTGGGACTACTTCATATTAATAACATGAATTGTTCACCCACTGACCACAGAATATCTTGTTCTTTTCCAATACTCATAAAACATTTACAAAAATAATCTTATATAAAGGAAAAAAATCAACAAATTTTCCAAAGTAGAAATCATAACCTGGCCATAAATGCAATAAAACTAGATAATAATTTTTTAAGTATAAACAAATGTTACTTGAAAATTTGAGGAAAAAAATCCCTAGAGCCAAAGAAAAGAACAAAACTGCAATTAGAAACCCTTTCTGAAATAACAACTACCCATCAAAATTTATGGGATATGGTCAAAGTTGTACTTAGGGGAAAATGTCTCTTAATGTTTTTATTATCAAACAAGAAATAATGGAACTAATTCAATTCACGAAATCAGCAAAAGAGCAACATCAGCCTAAGGTAAGTAGGAGAAAAGAATGGAAAAAGATAAAAGCAGAAATCAATAGGTGAGATAATGGAGGAAGAATAAAATTGATAGCCCTCGCTCTGGAACTTTAAAAGGGCCAATAAAATAGGCAAAGTTCTGGCAAGACTAATCAAGTAAAATGAAAGAAAACACAGGAGGCAGGAACCAGAGGAGAAAGAGGCGGCAACCCAGATACTTCAAAGACATGTACAATCCTCGGATCCTACACTTGACAGTATCGATACGGTGAGTGATTTCCTAGACAAACACAGATACAAAAGGAAAACTCGAGTAGACTAATGATCATGCAACATGAAAAAAAAAACGCAAAAAACTTAGAAATACCCAAGGGTCCACATCCCCAAGAAAACCCCACTCCAATACCCCCATAGACACATATTCTAGTCTTATGTGGACTGTTAGGGTTCTTTCTCCTGCCAGTGTCCCCCAGAGTGTGAATTCCTCCGGCTTCAGAGGTGGTAAGGGGCGGCGGGTTCCTCCAGCCCTTGCCCATGGCTAACCCTATATGACCTTGGTGACTTCTGAGATGAACTGAAATGAGCAGATCACAAAGGGGACAAGGTGAGAAACTCTAGCAGGGATAACCCAGTGACAATGCAATACCAGAGCCTTCCCCTGACACATGGGTAGCTTCCCTGGGATGGTCAAGACCACCTTCCTAAAGGCTTTACATTTCCTACACCTGCAGCCTTGAAGCTGCCCCCATTTACCCACACAGAATGCAACACGACGTCTCCACAATTCGGCTGTCTGCTCAGACACATGCCCCTGACAAAGGCCTTCCGTGACCACCCTATAAAACCAGCACCCTCCCATTACTCTTGCACTCTTCACACACCCGCTGTCTTCATTGCCTCTGATGTGTCTGGTATTTCCAAGCCCATCTCCCCATTAGGATGTAAATCCATGAAGACAGTGGCTTTGTTTCGCTCATGGCTGTGCCCTCAATACTCAGACTAGTGTCATGACATAATGGCTGCTCACGAAGAGGACTCTGATGTCACGAAGAGGACTCACGATGTCATTGAACATCGAGGCAGGATGGACAGGAACTGTCCAGTCTGGGAGGAACTAGCCCATCCTTGCTGCAGGCCACCTAGATTCACTGCACTGCCCTGAGAGGGAAGGGAGGAAGAGGAAAGAGGGTCGGTCTGTTCTGCGAGTGTGGTGTGACCTTGTTCTGGGATTCTGGAAGCCGAGAACTCAGGTGTGCCTTAAACAAAGCTTGGAGGTTGAGCACTGGCTGGGAAGGCTTGTTAATGCACTCAGTCCTTAGAAAAGCGATTAGCACCTGGGATTCCCAGGGTGGTGGCTGGTGAGACAATAGCCCTTTGGCTCCGTGAAGAGCCAGAAGCCTGGCTGGCAGGACCAGTGCAAGGCTAGTAATAGAGTGTGGCAGCCTCCAGACACTAGGGGCTTTGCCTTCACCCCAAAACTCTACCCTTCCTGCAGCGGTGGAAGCCTCGCCACCCTGGTTTGCTCCTCATGTGTGAGTGCCCTGACAGACAGTTCAGGGGTGCTGCAAAGCATCCCACCTTTAACCAGTTTTCTCTTTCCTTACCTTTGATGTGGTTTGAGGGGGTGAGAACTTCCCCAAATTCCCCAAATTTACAACACAAATCCCAACAAAGTATACAAGGTCTCAAACACTACTATCACTAACAGCCTTCAGCCCCATGTGTGTTTGATCCAAGAGGGAAAATGAATACCTCGGTGTGTAAACATCTGCCAACAGATGTACACATGCATATACTTCCGCAAGTAAAATCAGCTTTAATATAAAGACTTGCATTTCTCTATAAGTGTTTGTTTTCCATCTAGTTTTCCCAAATATCCTACTAATCAGTCCTGCCTTTTGGATATTTGGAAGCAGGAGAAGGGAACTGGGGACCTAAAGAAAGTAGAGGAGTTGCAGGAGGGCCTCCTAAAAACAGAGGTCAATGGCGAGTGAGGTCTTCCTTCCAGAAAGCTTTGCCCAGGGCCCAGCTGTATGCTTTGAGGAATGTGGGGAGGGCGGTACCTTGTTCGCAGGTTCTCTGGCTGGGGTGGGCCATCAAACACCGACAGGACATCAAAGTCCTCTTCCAAGGCGAAGGACTGGAACACAAGCTGGATCCTGTGCTGGTCCTCCGCGGTGATGGTCCACGTGCAGTTGGCGTAATTGGGATAGCCATATGGGAACCCTGGGCTCTCCACTGTCCCATTGGGACCTTGCAATTGGAATGTGCAGTTCTGGCCTGGGAGAGAGAAAGAGAGCAGTTCAGAGTGGCCAGAAGAACTCCCAGAAGTTTCTGGAGAAAGAGATAGAGCAGCAATGTGCTCAAGAGTCTTCGCCCCACTTTTCCAGGTGCTTCCTGTGGGCTGGCCCTGTGCTTGGCACAGAGGAAAGAAAGACAGGTGACTAGCATGGCCTATGACCAGGTGATGAATGGTGTTTGCTTTATTCAAGCCTCGCATCAACTCTGTGAGACAGAAAACCAAGGTTTAAAAGAACTTAAACTAAGAAGCAACAAAATCCAGGCTGAACTCAGACACAACAACATTCAGCACCAGGGTGACCATTTCTAACCTCTTCCCCTGTCCACAGCCTCCTGACTCTCAGCTCATGTCATTGTCCCCACCCTCTATGGAAAATAAAAGCCATCCATGGGGATTCTCTTCTCTTCCCAAGTCTCCCATCCTCATTTTCCTTGTAGAGGAACCACTTTGTTTCAACCAGACGCCGCCCTTCCTACTTCTCTCTCGCACATGTGTTCTGTGGTTGCTTCTTCACTCAACCTTCCCATTTTAAATGTGCCCAAGACTTTGTTATTCAGAAAACAATCCCCCACTCCACTCTGCGTATCCCTCAGCTTTGTCTCTCACTCTCCAATCACATTTACTGTATAGAAAACACAGTCTGTCTATACTTTCTCTCTCCATGTTCTTACTTCCACCCACCAGCCCTGTCAATTCTGCTTTCTGGTCCTATCTAGCCACGGGAACAGATCTAGGGAGGTCACTGATGGGCCTGCCCTCATGTTCACTGATTCATATCCTCCCCTCCTCATCCCCCTCTCCCTCTCTCTCTATGTATATTTCGGCTGCTTCTAAGCCAGAGCATCTCAGACTTCAGGTGCATGCAACCCACTGCAGAGCTGGCTCAAAAAGAGATTCTGAAGGATGACGTGTGGAAGGGGCTGGATGGGGCCGCTTTTCTCCCCCGCTTCCTAGTGCTATGATGACACAGGCGCTTGGGGAACCACACTGTGAGCGGCCATGCCCTGGGCCTCTTACCACATGGCTGCTCCACTCTCCCCCGCTGCTCCTGCTCCTCTCCCTCTCCTCCCAGGCTCCCTTCGTCTCTCTCTAATCTGGACTCCTGTGTGTGCACTGGTGCCGCATAAGTGCATAGTCCTCGCCAGATGGCACCCTGCACTCCAGGCCTGATATCTTTGGGATGCACAGGCCCGTGATGTCCTCAAGTCCCTCCAATCCCTGTCTCCCTCTTCTGTTGCTCCCTCTCTTAGGGAATGGAATGGTGCTTCCATCTCCTTGTCTAAATAAGAACTCCTGGAACCAATGTGTTTCTCTCCTTCACAATCCCTGGCCAGTTGGTCATGCCGTCTCAACCTCATTCCCCACTCTCTGCACCAAGCTCTTCCCAAATGATCAACCACATTTATCTGGTCCTGGACAACTCAGTTCACACTGCAACTGGATGTCTTTTCAAAACAGGCATTGGATTAAATCACCCCCACCCACACCTGCTCCAATGCTTCAATGTTCTTTATTAAGGAAAAAACATTTCACATCTACTTGATTCTCTACATGGTCTGGCCCTTTCTGACCTCTAGCCTCATATGCACCAGCTTTCCATCCTCCTCAGTCCTTTGCACCCACCACACTTTCACTCTATAGCCACAGGAGCTTTGCATGTGCTCTTTCCCCTGCCTAGAACACTATTCCCTCCTTTCTCAACATAGTCATCTTTTGGATATCGGTCTAGTGCCCTTCCTTGGCTAGGCCAGCCTCCCTATTACACGCTGCCATGCCACCTTACGCTCTCTTTGGTAGCACTTAGCATAGAAGCAAGTTTCCATGCTTCTATATGAGGGTTTCATAAGCATCTTCTTACCAAATCATAAACTCCATGAGAGGAGAGATCATATGTACCATCTTTGACTCCACCCCTCAAATGCACGGTAAGTTCACAATCATTTAATATAACCCTGCATGCATTTGTTTAGTGTTTGGCTAGACACCCTTCTAAGAACTTTTCCTGTGTTGGCTTGTTTAATACAACGGTGATAAAAGGTGGATGCTATTAATATCATCTCCATCTTACAGATGCAGAACAAAGGCAAAGAGAAACAAGGAATGGGGCCCTAGAGGTGGGATTTAAACACAAGCAGTCCCTTTTTTCCTTACCTTGATGCTGATAAATTGACTTGATGCTAATATTTTTTAAAGCCACTTAACTGACAAAGGCACTTAATCTCTAAAATGACTTTAACATTAAGAAATATCTTAGTACAAAGTATCCCATTCAAGGAGGAAAAAGTTAAGGGTTTCTGAATAAATGCTAATGAGGCATTTAATAAAATCAGACATGTAACTCTGATTAAAACAAGTTTTCAGAACTAGGAAAAAGATTATTTCCTGTCCATGATAAAGCATCCACTTTTTAACAATATCCTGCATCGTCCTCAGGGTGAAATGCCTGATTAGGATCAGGAACAAAACAGAGATACCAGCAGTCTGCTGGGATTTCATGCTGCACTGCAAGAGCTAACTCAAGTGACACAAGAGAAAGAAATGAGAAAGGAGGAAGCGAAAACGCACAGACTGATACACAGGTGTAGGCAGATAACACATTACTACACCTAGGAAGCCCAGGAGAATCAATTATAAAGCTATTAGCGCTGATTAGAAATTTTAGTAAACAACTGCCAAGTAATATTGGAAAATCAATAATGTTCCTATATGCTAGCAACAGATGAAAATATAAAAATAAAGTTCTTGTTTTCAGTAATCACAAAGTACATATAATACGTAGAAATAAACTTGGTAAGAAATGTGCAGGCACTATATGAAAATAACTTTTCCAGAAGGATTAAAATTTTAGAATAATTGGAGAGATGTAGAGTAATCTTGAGTGGAAAGACTAACTACTGGAAGGTTAATTTATAATATTAACCTCTTGAAAAGTTAATTTACAAGTTTAATGCAATTCTGATCAAAAACGCAATGACCTGTTTTAAATTTGGTAAAATGATACCTAAGTCTAACTGGAAAAATAGATTATTGAAGATAATGCATTTTTTAAAAACAAAGGTGGTAAATGTATTAGTCTCGACCTACAGGATACAAAATGGACATCCTCATAAATGGCACACGAAAATAGTGTGGGTAGGAATGGTCCCATGAAATGGTACTGCAATATACCCTTAATACGCGGGAAAATTGAAATACATAAAAATCAATAAGAAAAGATTTTTCAAGGTCAACTTATTAACTATTTAGAGAAAGAATTAAGTTATCTCCTCAGATCATGCCACATGCCAAAATAAATCCCAGATGAAATAGTTACATATTTTTAAGTCATAAAATAATTAGAAGAAAATATAACTCAATAATTATCTATGATTTCATAGACAGAAAAACTGTGGAAGATACAAGATTAATAGCTTTATTATACAAAAAGCATGTGTAGGTCAAAAATAGAAACAAAATCAAAAGGCATGCAAAAATGTTAGGTAGCAAAGTAAATCCTTAGTGTCAAAAGAGCTATTACTAATAATAATAAGAAAAAAAAATAAGCACTATCCCTGAACAACTGGACATGGTTTGAAGGAGTTAGTTCACAAAAGACATAAGTGGCCAGGAAATCAGAAAAATGCCCAACCACAATAATACAAAATAAAGTTTCTATCTCTACAGCTTTCAAAGGGCCCCGGGTAAATTTCTCTGATCTTCTCCTTACTAGCACAGGCACCAGATCACCTAGCTCATGTTCCTAAAACCTGCCTAGTGATGTCACTGCATCATGTCATTCATTCATTCACTCATTCATTCCTCCAGATGAGACCCTGCGATCATAGACTAGACATAAATAAATCCACCCATGGGTGGTACTGTGTCAACAGGGTACACAGAAGGATTCTGCAGCTCAGACCCCACAGGGTCTGCATCTTGAAGGCCACCCTCATTCATGTCATAGTCAATCATTAACACCAACGTTCTCCATCCTCAGCATCCCAGACGGCTGCTTCGGCTGCCTCAGCTGCCACCCAATCCTGGACACTCCGAATCAGAACCTGGGTATGAAAAGTATCTGCTGCTAGAGAGAAAGAAGTGAAGAAGAGGTTCAGAACGTGGCCCCTGGGAACACTTTCCATGGAACAAGGCAGAAAAGATGACCGAGTAGGGGGCAGGTGACAGAGCAGTGGGAAGAGATCCAGGGGACAGTTCCATATGGAAGAGGATGACTCAAGATGTTGAATGTTACCAAGAGACCAAGACTAAGGTTGTGGATGAGGTCCCTCGGTTTGATGTCTAAATGGTCCCTCTGAAAGTAAGAATGTGGAGAGTGGGAACTTTATTCTGGCCCCTGTCGTATCCCCAGTGCCTAGAATTCACTAAGTATTTGCTCAGTGGCTATATCAATTTCAGCAATGCAGTGGGAGGATAGAAGGGTGAACAGAGGCCAGATTGTAAAAGGTGAAGGCAGGATTGGCTGGTGAGAAGGTGCAAGGTCATTGTATTCTAAAACGTACATGGTACTTGTAGAAAATTTGAAAAACACACACAAGATTTAAAAAGAGAAAACCGATCATAATTTCTTTCTTTCCAGAGGCAACTGCTGTTAACATTTTCACATTTTTCTAGGTTTTTCCATGAGTATTCGCATTATTGAGATAACATTGTACATATAATTTGGGGTGGTCTTCTTGCAGTAAATTATTCTTCAATCTTTTTATTCTTAAATTGCAAAAGGCAATGTGCACGTACAGTACACATAGCCATGCATGTATAAATAAAAATGTAGATCCCAGGTGCAGTGGCACAGGTCTATAATTCCACCTCCTCAGGAGACTGAGGCAGGAGAATCTCAAACTCAAGGCCAACCTTGGCAATTTAGGGAGACACTGGGCTCAACATAAAATTTTAAAAGGGCTAGGGAAGTAGCTTAGTGGCAGAGCATTTGCCAAGCATGTGCTAGGCACAGGGTCTAATCCCCAGTACTACAAAGAAGAAGGAGGAGAAGGAGCAGAAACACCTATCTCCAGTTTCCCTCCCTTCCACCCAATCTAACATTATGGAAGTTAACTGTCAGGCCCGGGTCTCTCCTCTACCTTCCCCTCTTTCAGGACACATTCTGGATGAATTTTTCTTATTTTGGTTTTAAAATGAAGTTGTAGTTTAGCTCATTTCTCTGCAACTTGCTTTCTCAGTTAATAATACATTGGGGACAATTTCCAGGTCAGCAGACACAGATCTAACTTACTGTTTTATATAAATGTGTAATATTCCTGGCATGGATGAATCTCAATTTAACCAACCACTCTGCTGTTGATGCCCATTCTGGCCATTTCTTGGTTTTCTTTTGTAACAATTCAGTAAACATTATAACATGAGTTTTCCCCAAGATACTGAATCTCTTCATAAATAGCATTTTAAATGGATGCACACCATCCCGATGTATGGGTTATACCAGAATTTACTCAACCATTCACCTATTGTCGAACATTGAAATTGTTTTATTCTAAATAAGACCTGGACCCTTAGAGAGGTCTGGTGACAGGATGCTGGTCAGTGCAGTGGAAAATGCTTTTCCGTGGCCAGAGTCCCAGAATGAATGTTCATTTATGCAGTAACCACGTCCAGCTTTGCTTCCTGGCAGGGTGCTGTCCAGAATAGGCTGGCTGACCTCTGCGGTTGGCACTACTGGGGATGGTTAGAAAGGGCTGGAAGCCTGACTCATTTGGAAGTTTCCCTGAAGTCAAATAGATGTCAGTGAGTTGAGAAATGTACATATAACCCAGGGCAGGAACTCTAAACCGAAATGTAGATGGAGTGGAAGTCAATGCCACAGTGGCCAAGTGTCTTTCACGCCCATGAAAAGTCCATTTCATCCAAGAAAACAGCTGCCCATCCTTCTGGTCTACTCACCGACATTCTGCCCCGCACAAGGAAATCCTGCTATTGACCTCCATCACATGGCCTCCCAGAAGCCAGGTTTCTCTACCTGCCCTCATCCATGCCTTTGGCCTCTGCTCAAATATAGCTACCAAACAAGGCCAAGACCAAGGCCAAGGCCCAAGAACAATCCCAGGGAACTGGACAAGTTGTTTTCATTTATTTGTTTTTGGACAAATTCCCTAAGAAAGACTTCCAAAAGTGCAGGCTTCTGGGTCAGAGAGTATGGTCATCTCTGAAGCTGTGGCTCTGGGTCATCAAAATACTTTCTAGAAAATGTATACCAATTACATTTTCAACAGCCATGGCTAGGAACACCTATCTCAAGGCATCTTTGCCAACATGGTAGGTTATTTTTTGAGAAGTTTTAGCCTCTTTAATAGATGAAGAAAATGCTATCAACTTTTAGTTAGGACTGGGGGGCTGAGAGGCAGCACTGAGGGTTGAACCCTGGGCCTTCACAGAGTTACAGTGCTTCAGCCTCCTGAGGAGCTAGGAGTATAGGTGTGCACCACCATGCCGGCTTAGTTAGTATTTCTTTATGACTCAAATCCCACATTGTTTCAACTTTCCTTAATATTTTTACTTCTTCCCTTTGGGAACTATCTGATGAAATCATATGTCATTGTGGTATTTATTTTTTCTTACTGATGTACATACTTATATATGCATGTGTTTGTAGTTTTTTGGCCTTTCATTTTATTATGTTTGACACACATAAGTCTCTACATTTTCTGTACTCAAATTTTCTATAAGGTCTTATTGTTTTCTTGTCAATTTGTATTAAGTCTTTAGAGAACCAGGGTTTTCAATCTGTTGTATTTGTTATCAATATTGTTGTCTCAGTTACTTTTTTCTCGTTGCTGAGACAAAATACCCGACACCCGAAGTGGAAGGGGGAAAGGTTTATTTAGCTCACAGTTTGTACAGGTTAGTAGTTAGTAGAGGTACTTAGTAGTTAGAGTAGTTAGAGTAGAGGTTTCAGTCCACAGTCAGCTGGATCCAAGGCAGGGTGGCATGGCACACAGGCAGGAGGCAGCAAGACAAGCACGGGAACTTATCAGCTTCTTTCTGCCCCTTATGTCTTATCCAGGCTGCTAGGATGAGGGCAGTGCCAAATCAGTGGATTGATTTAGTAATAACACACCCTTAATCCCAGCATCACACACTCTAGATGCAGCCACCTCTTGTCCAGCGACCTCTTACCACATGAGGCTTTGTGGGAACATTTAGGCACAAATCATAACAATTGTCTACTACTTGGTTGCGTATTTCTTGTTTTGTTTAGATTCCCCATGTAGATTAAATTATTAAGCTTTTATAGGCAGCCACATTTATCTCTTTTGTAGGTTTTCCATTTGTTTACACTGAGAAAAATCTTCTCTCAACTAATTACTTGTTGGCTTCTCATCTCATTCCGCAGACGAGCCGAAGTTCTTGCCATAGCCCCAAAACCCTAAGTGAACCGGCATCCACTGCCTCTGGACCTCCTCTCTGATCTCTGGTCCTTCCCTTGTGATCCGGTCGCTCTGCCTCCTGGATGTTCCCTAAGCCCGTCACATGTCCACCTCAGGACCCCGGCATCCGCCGGTCCTTCAGTGCAGAAGGATCGTGACCCCCTCCATCCCTGTTCAGCTGTTGAGGCAAATGTCATCCTCAGAGATCACTGTGAGCAGACCCAGCCTCCGCCACTCAGACCACTGCTCCAGGATCCTGCTTCATCTTTGTCCACAGGACAAGCACCCATGACTTGAGACTTCCTGGTACTTCCTGCCCCGCCCCATCTCCCTCCCCTCCCTGCAATGCAGCTTCCCTGAGCGCAAATGCAGCATCTGCTCTCCACTCTCCAGCCCCAGGCCTGCACCTGGCACTTAAGAGACACTTGCAGAAGGGGAGCTGGCTAAATCAATGAATGCATATTAATTGCCCATCCAGCTCTCAATGTTGGGATCATTCCTTCACCCGGCTAACTCCTAGCACTTAAAGATTCATTACCTCCTCCTGAAAAGCCTGCTCAGAATTCTCCCATTCCTCACTCACCATTCACGGAGAATTTCACTGCCTTCAGCCCGGGTGACACAGGGACACGTGAATGGGGCTGGCTTCTGCAGAATCCTTGACATTTTATTCATATATTTTTCTCTGCACCTAGCCCAAGACTTGCCTGTGGTAGACTCTTGGTAACATAGGTTTTGAATGAATGTTTGAATAAAATGAATTAATCTTATAATATTCAGACAACACCCACCAACTTCATCTGTTTGTGTATTTTTGGCTTATTTGGGAAGTGGTTTAGTGAAAAGGTTACAAATCCAGGTTTTAGAAGCAAAAGCCTTGGGTCCAAATTTTAAATTTGCCACTTAATGCCTTGTGGTGTAGTTAATTAAACTCTAAACCTTAGCGTTGATGTCTCCAAAATTAACATCCACTTCTAGAACAGCTGTACAGATTAATGTGGTAACGTCCGCTAAACTGTTAACCACCCAGTTCAGTGCCTGACACACTGTAAATGATCAATAATTACTAGCCAATGTTTCAGTAAAGATTTGAACTTTTGTTTACATAAGTCTTGGTCATGTCTTGTTAAGGTTGTTCCCAGACATTTTATGTACATTTTGTTGGTCGACTGAATGAATTTTCCCCATTACTTTTTTCTAACTGGTTATTATGAATATAGAGAAAACCTATTGATTTTTATATATTCATCCCACATCCAACCAGGTTTTTGAACTCATTAATTCTAAAGATTTCCCAGTTGATTCCCTTGAGTGTTTTAGGTACACAATCATGTTGTCTACAAATAATGATAATTTTGACGAGATAGCTCTTTTGAGAAGTCTGGCAGGAAAATTCAATTCAATTCTGCAAATATTTATTGACTGATAAGGTCAATTTTGGACAAATTTAGTTGGAGATGCCAGTGGGACATGCAGACGAAGATGGCCAGAAGGCAATTAGGCTACAGACTGGTATTCAGGAGTGCAATCTAGGCTGGAGATATGGATTTGTCAAAGTCACGCAATTAATGAAACTGCCCTGACAGGAAACACAGAGGAGAGTCGCAGATGTTGGATAGATCATCATGCCCACTGAAGGTGTCACACCTGTCACACGGAACGCCACTGGACACCTCAAGTCTAGAATCGGCCTCTGGCCATCTCTATGCACACCTCCTGGCAGGGCCCCCTGTCTGCAGATGGGAGAGGCCGGGGCAGGCAGCGTCACTGGTCTCTGCCATAATAATCCCTTAGAAGAAGACCACACACTCAGTCATGAGGGATGCTGACATTGGGCCTCATTAGCCCCTCTCCCCTGCACATTGCATGCTCCCATCACATCAATGGTTCATCATCTGCTAACACCCCAGGCCCTTGCAGGCCTTTACACTGCTTGGCCCTCTGCCTGTCGGCTCTTTTCTGTAATCTCTCTACCAGTGAACTTAACATCTAACTCTTTGTTCCAGATTCAGCTCACACAGCACCACCTCAGAGAACCTCTCTGGTTCCTCAAGTAGCCCTCTCTCGCTCCCTCTCTCTCTCTCTCTCTCTCTCTCTCTCCACCCTCCCACTCTTCTGCTCCCCTCTCCCTCTCCCTTCCTCTCCCCAGAGCAGCAACCATACACTAAACTCCAGATCTCTTCTTTCCTTTAAAGAAACAAAGATGATGTGCCACTCTTGCTAATACTATTCAATGGCTCCTCTAGACAAAGCCCCAGATCCCACACATGGTGCACAGACCCCTCCACTGGCTGGCCCTGCCCTTCTTCCAGGCTTCACCTCCTACCGCCTTCCCCTAAAGGATGCTCTAATGACAGCCAGCTTGCCATTGGGTCCTCTGGCGTTTCGCACTGCTGCCCATCTGAGTCTTCAAATGTTCTGTCCTCTCCTGTTGAAGCATCCTCTCCTCATCTCCTCCTCTCACCAATTCTACTCACTCTTTAAGTCACAAGATAATTTCACTGCTCCTGAGAGAACTTCATCACTGCTACTAAGCAAAATTCCTCTTCCCCAACACACACCCTGTTCTCCGGGCTTTTGTGTCTCTCCGCTGGCCCATGGGGCACATGTTGCTGCATTGTTTAACGTCTGTTTTCTCTAAAATATGGATTATATGGGCACAGAGACCACATTCTGGCCATTTGACCAGTTCGCAGGATCATGAATTGTACTACTGTACTATCCTATGTTGCCTTGGCATCCACCTGGACAGGTTTGACTTTCTCCCGCCAGAATGGGGCTTCAGTCACCCTTGACATGGCCTCCAGTTCTCCATCGCCTCTTGATTCCTCCAGATTCCAGATATCTGCCTATGCAACCCACCTCCAGGTGACCGTCCCCTCTGGGACAGCAAGATGCAGCCTGCTTGACTGGCTTCACTGATCCCAACCCACACGCACCAGACATGCCACAGTGACTCCCTCTCAGGGTGACCTCCTGGAACTTGTACCTGCTTGCTCTAAATCTACCATTTAGAACTCCCAGTGAGAAATCTGCTCAGATAATGTCCTGGACCCCAATAAAGGCCTCAACGCATAGGTTCATCTTTCCTGTCCCCTTCCCACTGGTTGAGTGTATGTTCCAGATGCCCCCCCGCCCTTGCCACTGGCCCTGTAGGCCTGCTGCCCTCTCTGTCACAGATCTGAAAGCATTAAAATCTGTTTCTTTTATTTCAAACGTTTGGTGGAGCTGCCTCCTGCGTGTCTCTCCTGGCTGAACTCCTCCTGGCCGGGGCTCACCTAGGGAGGGGCTATGTCGGTGGGAATAAACTAGATCAGTTCAGACATGAGAAACAAGGGCATCTGCCACTGTAAACAAGTCTCCTGTAAGAGAAGAGACACTTAGGCATTAGTCTGTCTGCCACCATAAGGTTTGTGAAAGACACACTGTGTACATCCATCCTGCCCTGGGGCTCCATCAGGGCAGGGCTGAAGTTTAGTGTTACTCTCTTGAGTGATAAAGATCAAGGCCAAATCAGAGGAAAGTATGACACTCACCACCCAGCACATCACTTAGAACAAGCAAATGCCCAGAAGAGACCTGGGTAAACTGGGTAAGCTGGGTAATGGTGGCACCTTGATGTTACTCTACAAGGTCACATATCTACTGAGCTGCAGATCCAGGGCTGCTCCAGGGCCCTCTGCTCTCTGTGATCCAGAGCCACAAGTCTGGTGTACACTGGGGATGTGCAGTAGACACTGAAGGACAGGATTATCACAGGCACTTCTAACAAAGTTGTGCACTGATTTGTTTTCCTAGAAGTCTTAACAATTTGAGAGATTTCTACTCATGATCAAGAACCTACTCCCCTTGCCCTGTCTCACTGCACTAGTGACATTTTAAAGGGAATCATTCTTTGCTGTGGGATGCCACCCTGTGCAAAGAAGATGTGTAGCAGCGTCCCTGCCCTCTACACACTGGATGCCAGTAATGCCTCCCAGCTGTGACAACCAAAACTCTGTCCAGACATTGCCAAATGTTCCCTGGGGTGGGGATAGGGGAGAATCAACTCAAGTTGCTAACCACTGGTCTAGTTCTTAGCCATTTTGGAGTTCCTAATAAAAGTTAAAAATGTTTAGAATTTCCCTAGAATAATGTACTTAGGAACTTAACTGCCCACTTTCTTCACTCATTTCAGGGGACTCGCAGGCCAAAGGTTCTTCGCTTTTGTTGTGTCACAGCCCCTATGGTAGCCTGATGATCCCTTTTCAAATGATATCTTTACACATGTAGAACAAAATACATGGAACTGCAAAGGACACCAATTATGCTGAAATAGAGTTTTCAAAATATTTTGAAAAATGTTCCTACATGCATTAAAGATGTAGCAACACGCCTGGTAAATACCGTACTTTGGAGCATAAATGCTGTGTATGGATGGTTGTAACAACTGTAATGTTGTACAGAACACTGTTCTATAGAAATACCCCCTGATCTTATCAGCGGCAAATTCATAGGTACTGCTACTACTAGTGTGCTTTGTTGCCTATATTCATGACTGACAGAAATGCTAAGTTGCAAGTAAAGACGCTATTTTTCCCATCTAAATTACTCCCTGGATTCCAACAAGATCCCCAAAGGTCTAAGCCAAATTCAACCTTTCATTCAGCGAGTGGGGGTGAGGGCTGATTAGTTCCAGGCTGTATATGTGTGTTGGGGTGGGGTTGGGGGGGTCAGCAGGCAGTCAGGGGGCTGGGGAGATGGGAGGGGTATGTTGTACACAAATGGCCTATGCCCCCAAGAAGTTCACAGCAGAGTATCAGGCTCATCTCACTGTGCGTTCTCTTGACAAATGGCTCAGGAAGAACACACTGTGAGAACTGAGGGGAACAGAAGGGAGAGCATACGAAGCCACCTAGAAAGACTGGTGCTTTCATGGCAGCTGAGTAGGGGATCGACATTGGCCCAGGTGTTTTACTAACACCATCTCCCTGACATTTGCAGCAGCCCCCCGAAGTGGCTGCTACATAACCATCCCCTATCACTTCACCAGTGAAGACACTAAAGCTCTCCAAAGTTTAAAAACACAGTCAAGGTTAGACAGCTGGCAGTGGAAGGGCTGAGACTCAAACCCAGATCTGTGTGAAAGCAGAGCGCAGGCGGTCCAACGGCAGCACCCCTCCCTCTGCCAGACTGCAAGGACTTCAGGCACCATCTTGAGATGAACTCCCAAAGCTGCAGTCCTGGTTCTGCTCTGCGCCTGCCGCCGCAGGTCAGCACCTGGGATTTACCCAAAGAGCTTAGCACAGTTGCTGTGCCTCAGGGACATGGAAACAAACATGGTCTCCTTCTTCCTCTCAAGCTGTGGATGCTGGCAACAAAGGCACAAAACAATGCAAGGCAGGTGGGACGAGACAGCAAGCCTGGCCCTGTACCATGTCCAGTTGCTCCGTGGGAATAATCCCAGGCTGCTCGGCTTCCTGATTCTACCTCCAGGCTCTCTGATTCTCCTGGACATGCTTAACACAGGAGCCACCACTATGGACCAAATATGATTTTTGCTGCCTGGTACAACAGATGCAGCTCATTTTTCATCATCTCAGTAAAGACCAGCCAGGGGTTGTCATTGTGTTGACAGGGGATCCCGGATAAGCACAGGAATCTGCTTTGCTGATGGCAGACTTCTGCTCAAGTTGTGCCGCGTGTCTGAATCAGCACCAAGAGAAAGGCACAGGTGTTGGGGCAGACGGGCCTTCCCAGGTTCATCTTTGCCAGGCCGGTCCTGCACCTAGTTAGGGAACTGCCATTGAGTTCTTCGCACCTAAGAAGATGCCTGAGCTGCGGCTTTGGTCCAGGAGACAGTGGCAGCTGAACAGAAAGGACTAAGGCTTAAAAGTTCAGGGCTTAGCAAATGCTTGATTCATTCATTTACTCATTTAAAAAATAGTATTGGGCACCCGCTGTGTCCTAGTCACTCCTGCCCTCACAGAGCTGAGAGCCTAATACTAGAGATTATTAAACTTTTCTGTACATGTGAAGTGTTGTTATCCTATGCACTTTACATGTAATAATTAATTCCATCTTCACAATTGTATTAGGTAGGTACTATTATTCTTTCTGCTTTACAGATAAGAAAACTGAATTCTAGGGGTAGTAGCTCACACCCGTAATCCCAGCACTCTGGGAAGCTGAGGCTGGAGGATTATAAGGTTCGTGTGTAGCCTGGGGCAGCTTAGTGACTTAGGGAGACTCTGTTTCGAAATAAAAAGGGGCCAAGGACATAGTTAACTGCAAAAGTCCATAGTGCAATCCCTAGTAGGAGGTGGACAGAGGAGAAGGAGGAGGAGAAAGAAGAGAGGTAGGGGAGGGGGAGAGGGGAAGAAGAGGGAATAAGGGAGAGAAGGAAGAAAGGAAAAGACAGAAAGTGAAAGAGAGAGAGATGGAGGGAGAGAGGAGAAATGAAGTTCTGGAAGGTTAAGAAAGAAAGGAAGAAAGGGGTAGGGGGAAGGAGAAAAGGAGGGAGGGAGGGAAGGAAGGAAAATAAGGCTCCATACGGTTAAGTAACTTGGTCAACTAAGGCGGTTGGTGAATGGTAGAAATATGAAGCAATCCCAGGCAATCTGGTGCCAAGTTCTGTCTTCTTAACCCACCAGTCTATCATAGATGGATGGATGGATGAGGAGAGGAGTGGAGGAGTGGATAGATACTTATTTTGGACAACACAGGAATTGGTGCCTCTCTCTAGAGCACTCTCAGGGTGAAGACTTTGGGCTCAGGGATCCCTTTCCTCCACCATCATTCATCTCAGCTCAAACTCTGAGGCTTCTGCCCTATTGCCTGCCATCTTGGAGATAAGCCCACTACGGTGAGATTCAGCACAGCCTCAAAAAGGAGACCACATGGGGAAATTGGTGCTCATTAGACTTCCCAGGGGGGAAAATAATAGCAATAACTTGGTAAGAAGTGAATAGTCAAAAAGCATGTGAAACAAAGCTTATGTCTCAGCTCTCTCACCAGTCTTATGACGATGGTGTCAATGACCACATCTGATTCACTACTAGTGCAGATTTGGCATTTCATGGAGGCTTAGATGGTATTCATTGAGTACATAGTTTAATATGTGTAGTTTTCATCTGTACCTTTATCTATTTATTTTGGCTTTCATTGGTTTCTTTAGCGGTGGGTGAATGGAAGGGAGAGGAGGGGAAGGGGGGAAGAGGGGGGAAAACCAAGATGTATCATGTACAGGTACAAAATAACCATGTTGATTATGATCATTATGTATACAATGTACCAATACATGTTCTTGGTAAAAATAAAAAATTAAAAAAAAAAAAAAGAATGGGGAGAAACCCTTGTGTGCAGTAAGAAAAATCAGAAAAGTCTGGGCTCTTAACTCTGCTTTGGTACCTACTAGAAACGGGGAAACGGGTATGGTCAAGTCCCTTAGTCATTTAAGGCCCTGCCCCTCAGTCCGTAAAAAGGAGCCCTCAAAGCCACCTTCACATAAATGTTCAGGAGTAGTTGATCCAAGGGAATGGCGGGTGCCTGCCTGCGGTCAGGGATCTGTCCGTGGTGCTGAATCACTGCCGTCCAAGGAGCGGTTGTCTCTCTTGACCCTAGACTACTAGGGATGGCTGTTGAACCTCTCCCAGGATTTGTACATCAGGGAATAAACGAAAGAAAAAGTCAGTAAGATAAAGAGGTAGAGACATATAGACAGAAACTAACAGGGTGGCAGTGGGGGCAGAGAGCACTGGAACCTCTGCCTTGGGCCAGATGGAACCAGAAGTGGTTTGCCATGGAAGGCCTTGGATGGGGTGGGAGAAAGTTGGGGTACCACCGAGGTATATTTCTAAGAGATTTCCAGTACTTATTACAGTCACTGACAGGGGGAAAGAGAGGAGGCTAGCTCCCTCGAAATGAGGAGTGAGAAGATTCAAATAAGGCAGGAGTAGGGCCACAGTCAAAGAGTTTATGGCATGTGGTCACCAGCTGCTGGGAGCAGCCTCTTCTTTCTCTGTTGTAACCCCCTCATTCCTCCAGCAGCTCCAGATAGATTATCTGCTGGGAATCCAAGAGGTCTGCACATGGTAACATTCAGAGCAGCAAGGGCAAGCTCAGTCCATGCATTTCTTTAAATGAAGACATTCGAAGGTCATCTGAAATTTCACCTTGTTTTTCCCAATCTTCAGCAGATGGGCTGCTCTTTTTACATGCAAAGGACAGGGCTTTGTGTTTCAATGTTCCCAACTGAGCATTTGAATTTTATATGAGCTCTGTGGGTGATCTGAAAATTGTTCCTATCAAAGGGGAGAGCTCAGGCTAATCAAGCATGGGGTCAGTCCTGGTCTGGCTCAGCTGAGACCAGCCTAGATGCCAGTACAGATCCACCATTCAGCAGAGAGTAATTGTGTTCTGCCACATGGTCAACACAGGACAAATGCACTATCTGCTCTCACTGAGCTTCCTTCTCTTTTCACGCCTCTCTGGTCACATCTACCTTCTTCCTGAGCCTCCAACAGATTTGTCATGGTTTTCCCTCAAGGTCTTTGTACTCGCTTTCCCTTCTTCTCACAAAGTTATTTCTCTAAGATAAGGCAAAGTCTTTTCCATCCCTTAAGTCTCTGTTCAGTACTGTCTTCTCTGTGAGGTCTGCCTGACTACTTTTTACAAAATATCAACCTCCCACTCCATCCCTGGCACCTCCAATCCCCTTACTCATTCTACATTTTCTTCTTCATAGCATATATCACTCTACAGCACCGTGTGTAATTCACTAACATATTTTTTGTTTCCACTGATTGGTGCAGCCCAAGCATCTAGAACAGTGCCTGGCACAGAGTAGACACTCAGTAAACATTGGCTGAATTTGAATAAACAAACTGCAATCCAGTGTACTTACTAAAGTGTGACTCATGGGAACCTAACTCCCTAAAGATGTGGAAGCCATTGGTGTGGCTCTGTCTAAAAGCAGTTTGGGATTGAAGGGCCTCACGGTAGAATCAGAGCTGGGGAGGGGTAACCTGGGTGCCACTTGCACACTGCTTCCACAGTCCCTTCCCACCTTGAGGTCACAAGTTACGGCCTGCCTCTCAATCCTACATCTTCAAGGGCCCAGCACAGGAGGTACATGTCAGTAAACAGGAAGCTGAAAGAATTTCGGCTACCATTTATCAAGCATGGACTGTGTGCCCCACACAATACTGAGCTCCTTACTCTCATTATTTCCTTTGAACTTTGTATCTCAAAGAAGTAGGTAATATCTTGACCTTGTTTAACAAATGACGTTTAGGGTAAATAGCTCAGCAAAACCCACATTTACAATAACAGTAAATCTGAAGTTCAAACACAGGTTTGTCTGACTCTTGAGACCGAGATCTTAACATACCTGCTGGACCACCACACAGGGATGATGGTGGGGTGAGGGGTGGTGCGGAGAGAAGGAAAGGACAGAGGGAGGGAAGGACAGTGGTGTGAACATATGGCATATGTATGATGGAGTACAAAAAAAGATGACCAGAGCTAAGAAGCATTTTCTTGGCTGGACATGACTCCATTACAGCCCTGTCACTTTATTTTAATGGATTATTTTAAAATCAATCTCTCTCTCTCTCTCTCTCTCTCTCTCTCTCTCTCTCTCTCTCTCACACACACACACACACACACACACACACACACACACACACAAACATACAGAGCTTGAATAAACTGAAGAAAAATGTATTTGAGTAGATGGAAAAAGAATCTAAAAATTTTATCAGGGAGTAACAGAGAAATGAATTCCTCCTAAAATCTCTATAAAAGGAAATGCTAATAGCTCCGTCTTTGCCCCTTGCCCATACACATGCAAACCATGGTAATGACACAATTAGGCTGGGGAAGTGGAGGGATCTGGTTCAGAATCTGCCCCAGTGACCCCACAGTCATCCCTAAAAGATGTTCCTGTAGTCACATCCTCAGAAGCTCCTGTCTGCTCTTAGTGGCCTTCATGCACCCTGAACATTATCAGTCGCAGCCCCAGACTCTACATACACCTACTTCCCAGCAGCTTCCTTACTCCAGCAGGAGATCTATTCACAGGCACCTTGGCAATTAGGTAACTCAAAAGGGTTCCTAGTAAACTGCTCTGCAGAATTCTATAGGTGAGGGTCTCGAAGACCCTTCAAGCACCCAGAAATCCTTCCAGTGTTAGGCACCTTCTCCTGTGGGCATTCCAAGGTGGTGCCACTATGCTAGAGACTGGGGCAGAAATTCTCAGGGCCATCTGCAGGCTAGCCAGAGGAAAATAGAAAGTATATATGGAATGAATGAATCAATGAATGAATGAGCCTTTCAATAGGATAATCTGTAAAAGCTAAAGTATAGTAGGGGGCTTCTGAAATCTAGACGGTCCCAGTGCTGGAGCTTTCCGGCAAGAAACTCACTCACTGGCTTCTGGAGTAGCGTGGAGCTATGAAAAGAAAGAATTCAAGCCAAGTCAATGGACATCTACTAGGACTTCCTAAAAGGGACTCAGACCCTGCCTCAGCAGTGCTTATGGCTGAGGGGTAAGTGGGCACATAATGGAGAAGAGCAGGGAGTTTACACAAAGGAGAAAAAGAGCAGAGGGCTGCAGCCCTTCTGCTGTGAACTAAGCTCTGCTTCTGGCTAAGCCACCTCACGGCTTAGACCACTTAACTTAGGCTGTGAAATGTATTCTGTCCCCTAGTTCCCTCATCTCTCCTAGTGACACTTCCCAAGAGAGTTCTTAGGATTGTGAGGCACCCACCTATTTACACCTCCCAGGTGTAAATTGGGGTCTGACCATGGATAAGTTGAGAGAGCCAGAGGTGCCACACGGATGGAAGTGGCAGAGCTGGGATCCACAACTTCTGACTCCTGACATCCCACACATGCAATGACCTCTCAGAACCAGAGTGCCCCTGAAATGGTTGGAACACCGGTTTACCTGCGGTATGGAGTGCAGGCTGATCATGAATGAACACATCAAGGACACGCTTATGTTCAACCATCACGTGCCCCATACTCATCTGCTGGGCAGGAAGGAGTTTATTATAGTCCAGCAAGACCTTTATAAATATAATACCCTGGTGACCTTCTTGCACCGTATAGTCCAGTGGCCTCTACAGAGAGACGGGGGGAAAGATATCTGGAGAAGGTTCCATTCCAAAGGACCTTGGGAGTGCCAGCAGCAGGGTGGCAGAATACAAAGAGCCAGGCCTCGTTCTCCCATTGAAACACCAACTTAGCAATAACATATGGCCCAAAACATCTCCATGAGAATTACAGAAACAAGTTGAGAGGTCACGATACCCACCAGCCATAGTGGGAAACACCAATAATCTCAGCACTCCGGGAGGCCGAGGTAAAAGGATTGCAAATTTGAGCTCAGCCTGGACAGCCCAGCAACTGAGATCCTGTCTCAAAATAAAAAATAAAAAGGGATAGAAATGTATCTCGATGAGAAGATTTTCAGTTCATAATCACAGTACTGGCAAAAAAAAAAAAAAATGTCAAGGAACCCTCAACAAGGTCAAAGTCAAGAATGGTCCCACTGAAATGTATAGAAGGTGTTTCGGGTCAACAGTGATAACTCTTCTCTCAAACTGGCACAGCTCAGTGAAACTGAGTGTAAAAACCTAACTTGCAGCTCTCTTTTGGAAGTGAAAGAGAAGAGTATAATATATAGTCAGTGTTCCAGGGTTTAGGAGATTAGCTAGGGAAGGATCTCTGTCTTGTCCAACTCATAGATTGTTGATGTGAAACCAGCACACTTCAGATGCCCAGTGGCTGTGGGGTACAAAAGACAGATTCATGGCTTGTTTCAACTCAGAGCACCACAGGGAACAAGAAATTAGAAACTGCCAAACCAAAAACAAAGCAAGATCAAAACTCCAAACCGAACTAATAAACTTCTGTAACTGGGAAATTACACAAAAAAGCCCAGAGAAGATGCATCCCCAACAAAAGTTTGAAAGGTTCTCAAAGCCTCCACCCAGGCTGACTGGTGAGTTTCCCTTGCATAAAACCAGTTTTAAGGACTGGGAGAGATGGTCGTTTTTTTCTTCAAATGCACAAATCATAGCAAAAATAAAACAACGAGGCACACAAGCACAAAAACAAGGCAACATAGCCCAGTTAAAGAAATTAAATTAATCTCTAGAAACTGACCCTAAAGAAACAGAAATATATGAATTACCTGACAAAGAATACAAAATAATCATCTTAAAGAAGCTCATGTTCTACAAGAGCATACAGACAGACAACTAAATGAAATCAGGGAAATGATGTCTGAACAAAGTGAGAACACTGATTATTAAAAAAAAAAAAAACCATAAAACAGGAATCAAACCAAAAGGTTTGGAGCTGAAGAATGTAACAATTGAGTTTAAGAATTCACTGGAGGGGTTCAACAGCAGGCTTGATCAAGCAGAAGAAATCAGTGACTCGAAAATAGGTCATTTGAAATTATCAATTCTGAGGAACAAATAGAAAAAAAGAATGAAGAAAATTGAATGAAGCCTAAGAAACCTGAAGCACATCATTAAACGGACCAGTGACCAATATACATAGTATGGAAATAGGAGAGGAGAGAAAAAAAAAAATAGAACGGAGAGTTTATTTAAATAAATAATGGCTAAAACCTTCCCAAATCTAAAGAAAGGAAATCAATATACAAATTCAGGAAGCTTAAACAACTCCAACTAGGAACCCAAAGAGGTCCACACTGAGATATGTAGCAATAAGTCAAAGACAAGGACAAGATCTTGAAAGCACAAGAGAAAAGTAACTCATCATGCATAAGGGAGTTTCCATAACATTATCAGATTTCTCAGCAGAAACATTAAGGTAGTACATTCAAAAGGCTAAAAGGAAAAACATGCTGACCAAGATTATTTTATCTGGCAATGCTGTCCTTCAAAAATGAAGGAGAAATAAAGATCTTCCCAGATAAACAAACCTGAGGGAGTTCATTACCACTAGATTTGCCTTACAAGAATTGCTAAAAAGAGTCCTTCAGATTGAAATGAAAGGACATACTAGAAAGTAACATGAAAGCATACAAAAATATAGAGCTCTCTAGTAAAAATAAATATATAGATAAATACAGAATTCTGTCACACTGTAGGAATGATGTATAAATCGCTTTAATTCTGGAATAAAAATTTAAACATAAAAGCATAACAATAATGTAACTATAAAACTATGTTAACTGATACAATATAAAGAATATGTAATTTGTGACATCAATAACAAACTGTGGGAATGTAAAGGAGTAGAGACTTGGTATGTGGTTGATAGTTAATTTTTGTCAAGTTTAAAAACATTGTTGTAACTATAAAATATTTCATGTAATAACCACTTTAACTATAAAGTAAACCTCTAGAATATGCACAAAAGAAAGTAAGAAATTAATGAAAGTATAACACAATAAAATAATCGACAAAACATAAAGAACATCAAAAGAAAAAAAGAGACAAAATAACCATATGACATATAGAAAACAGCAAAATGATAATAGCAAATCCTTCTCTGCCAGTAATTAGTTTCAATATAAATGGATCAAACTCAGCAGTTAAAAACCCTAGATGGCTTAATGGGTTAAAAAACAAGATACAGCTACATGTTGTTTCAAGAGACTCGTTTTGGATATAAGGGCATATATAGATTGAAAGTTAAAGAATGGAAAAAAAAAGATATTCCATTAAATGATAACTAAAAAAGAGCACAGTGACTATACTTTTGTTAGATGAAATACACATTAAGTCAAAAACTGTCATAAAAGAAAAAGAAGGACATTATGTAATGAAATCAGGGTCGATTAAATCAGGAAGTTATAACAATTACAAAGATACATGAACCTGACAGCAAAGCACCCAAATATATGAAGCAAACAATAACAGAACTGAAGGGAAAAATAGACATTAACACAATAATGAGTAAAGATCTCAATATCTAACTTTCCATAATAGTTAGATCAACTGGGCAGAAGATCAATAAGGAAAAAGAGGACCCGAACGATGCTTTAGACCAACGGACCTAACAGGCATGTACAGAACACTCCTTCCACCAACAGCAGTAGATACATTTTTCTCAAGTGCACACAGAAAATTTCCAGGCCAGATCACATATTAGGCCACAAAAAATGTCTTAACAACTTCAAGAAAACTGAAATCATGCCAAGTATCTTTTCTAACCACAATGGAATAGAACCATAAACTAATAGTAAAAGAAAAACCAGAAAATTCAAAATACATGGAAATTAAAGACCACACTCTTGAAGAACCCATGGTTCAAAGAAAAAAAAATCACAGGGGAAATTACAAAATACTCTGAGACAAATGAAAATGACTACATAACATACCACACATTTATTGAATGCAGTGAAAGAGGGAAGTTTATAGCAGTATGTTGTATTTACATTTTTAAAAAGATCTCAAATTAATAATCTGCAACTCAATTTTATATCTTAAACAATTAGAAAAAGAAGAACAAATTACACCCAGAATTGCCATTAGGAAAGAAATAATAAAGATTAGAGCAGAAGCTGGGAGTGGTGGCACATGCCTGTAATCCCAGCACTCCGGAGGGATTACAGGCATGAGGTAGGTGGATCGCCACAAGTTCAAGGCCAGCCTGAGATATATAGAGAGCTATATAGCTATATAGGGCCAGCTTGAACTATACAGCGAGACCCTGTCTTAAAAACAAACAAACAAACAAACAAAAAAACCCATAAAAGAAAAGATTAGAGCAGAAATAAAGGACACAGAGAAGAGTAAAACAATAGAAAAAAAATCAATGCAACTAAGCGTTGATCTTTTTAAAGATCAATAAAATTGACAAACCCTTTGCTAGAGTAGCTGAGAAAAAAAGAGCGATGACTCAAATAAAAATGAAAAATGAAAAAGAAAACATTACAACTGACATCACAGAAATGAGAAAGATTTTAGGAGACTAATATGAATAATTATAGGCCAACAAATTGAATAACCTAGAAGAAATGGATAAATTCCCCAAAACATATAGCCGACTAAGACTGAATCATGAAGAAATAAATAATCTGAACAGACTTATAACTAATATAGAGATTGAATCAGTAATCAAAAACCTCTCAACAAAGCCAAGACCAGATGGCTTCACTGGAGAATTCTGCAAAACATTTAAAGAAGAATTAACACTAATCCTTTCCAAACTCTTCCCAACAAATGAAGAGGATGGAAGACTTCCAAAATCATTTTATAAAGCCAGCATTACCCTGATACCAAAATCAGACACAGATACTGTAAGAAAGTAACAGACAAATATTCCTGATAAATATGGATAAAAAATTCTCAACAAAATATTAGCAAATCAAATTAATAACACCTTGAAAGGATTATAGACCATGACCAAATTTAATTCCTGGAATGCAAAGATGGTTCAACGTGTAAAAATCAATCTCAATATAACATGTTAATGAATATAATCACAATGGTAAAGTCCATATGTGAAAAGGCCACAATTAACTTCATATCTGATGTTGAAAAATTGAAAGCTTTCCCTCTAAAGTTCAGAACAAGGCAGACAGGCCCTTTCTCACCACTTCTATTCAATATAATGTTGGAAGTTCTAAGCAGAGGACAAGGAAAAGAAATAAAAATCATCCAATTGGAAAGGAAAAGGTAACATTTTTCTTTGCAGAAAAAAAAAATCTTATATATAGAAAATTCTAAACATCACGCCAACACATACACAAACACAAATCGTTAGAATTAATAAATTCAGCAAGATTGCTGGACACATAATCAACACACAAAAATCAGTTACATTTCAGTACACAGATGACTGTCTTCTGCAAAGAGAATAAGAAACCAATCCAATTGATGATAGCATTAAAAGACTAAAATGTTTTAAAATATACTTAACCAAGAAGGCGAAAGTCGTATACACTGAAAACTATAAATCACTGCTGAAAGAAATTTTAAAAAACACAAATAAATGGAAAGGCATCCCACAATCATGGGTTAGAAGAATTAATGTAACAATGTCTGCACTGTTACAGCAACCCCTAAACTCAATATAATCCCTATCAAAGTATCAATGGCATATTTTGTAAAAACAGAAAAAAACTATAATATTCACAAAGAATCTCAGAGGACCCTGAATAGCCAAAACAATTCTGCAAATGAAAAACAAAGCTAGAAGTATCACACGTCCTGAACTCAAAACTAAACAGTACAATATTGGAAGAAAGAAAGACATACAGACCAGTGGAACAGAAAGCCCAGAAATCAGGCCTCACATACACGGTCAAATGACCTTTGAGAAGGGTACCGAGGCCACACGATAGGGAAGACATAGTCCCTTCAACAAATGATGTTGGAAACCCAGATACCCATATGCAAAAATGAAAACAAAGTCAGATCCTCAGCTTATAATGCACATAAAAATTAACTGAAAATGGATTAAACATCTAACAGTAAGATCTGAAACTATAAAGCTCCTAGAAGAAAATAGAAGAGAGTTTCACGACACTGGATTTGGCAGTGAAATCGTAAGTGCAAACCAAAAAAACAGAAAAACAGGACGACATCAAAAAAAAAAATTCTGCAGAGCAAAGGAAATAATCAACAAAGCGAAAAGGCAATCTACAGACTGAGAGAAAATATTTGCAAACCATATCTTTAGTAAGGGGTTAATATCCAGAATACATGAAGAACTCCTACAACCCAACAACAGAAATAATCTGGTTAAAATAGGCCAAGGACTTGAACAGACATTTCTCCAAAGAAGATATGTAAATGGCCAGCATGCGTATGAAAAGATGCTCAACATCACTAATACGGAAATACACATCAAAACCAAAATAAGATATTACTCATACCTGTTAGGAAGGCCATTATCCAAAAAATTAACAAGTGTTGGTGGAGAAAGTAGAACCCATATGCACAGCTGGTGGGAACATAAAATGGTGCAACTACTACGGAAAACAGGATGGAAAGTCCTTACATTTTTAAAAACAGAATAGTCATATGATTCAGCAATTCCACTTCTAGGTAGACATCCGAAAGAAATGGAAATAAGATCTCTAAGATGTATTTGCACATCAATATTCACTGCAGGATTATTCACAATAGCCAAAAGGTGAAAGCAACATAAATGTCATTAAATGAATAAATGGATAAGGAAAATGTGGTAGATACATACACTGGCATATTATTCAGTCTTTTAATAAAAACAAAAGGAAATCTTTCATATGGTACAACAAGGATAATCCTTGAGGACATTAAACTAAGTGCAATAAACCAGTCACAAGAAGGAATAGTGTGTGGTTCCCCCTGTATGTGGTATCCAGCAGTCAAATTCAGAAACAGAAAGTACCATGGTGGTTTGCCAGGGGCTGGAGAAACAGACAAAGGGCAGTTGTTGTTCCACGTAGTGTTTCAGTTTTATAAAATGAAAAAGTTCTAGAGATCTGTTGCACAGAAAGGTGCATATAGTTAACGTTACTATACCACTTAAGATGATGAATTTTACATCATTTGCTTGTCACCACAATAAGAAGGGGAAGGTTTGGGTATCAGGTAAGACTTAATACAGACAGGAATATGAGGCGTACAACAGGGCAACAATCAGTTGGAAGCCGGGTGTGGTAGCACATATCTAAAATTCTGTACTCCAGAGGCTGAGGCAGGAGGATTGCCATGAGTTCTAGGCCAGCCTGCACTCTGTAGTGAGTTCAAGGCCAGCCAACCTGAATTACATCATGAGACACTATCTCAAAAAACAAAACAAAAACAAAAACCAAAAAAAAATCAGTTTGAAATTTTAATTTCACCCCTTCCAACTAAAGAGGAAAACAAAAACATATCTCCCTCCTTCCATCTCCTCAAGAGGTCTTTCTAATCATTCTGTATCTGCTTCGTTTTTTCCAAGACGTGTCCCCAGCCAACATAATATTATATATTTACTTATCTGTCTATTACCTGTGAACAACCAGACATGCAAACCCCCTGAAGATAGGAATTTGTTTTCTTTCTTGCTCATTTATTACTGAATCCTGTTAGTCTAGAAGAACGTGTGGCCCCTAGTTGATGCACAGGAAATATCTGATGAATGAATAAGGAAATGTGGAAGTGGGGAGAGTCTACAGAGTTCTTGAAATCTGGGCCTCTCTATTCTCCATTCTTTAATCTTCTTGGTAAGACAGAAAAGAGGAAGAGAAGGAAGACAAGCAAGAGACTAGGTGGAGCAAATGTCTTTCCACTGAGCCAGGAGACAGCCAGGGCAGCTTCTGAAGCATTAAGGACAAGGAGAACACATAGACTCTGAGGTTTCTGTCCGGCTCAGCAATAGAATAGAGACTACTCAGTCTCATGTGGCTGTTTTCCCTTACAGTGGCTCAATCAATAGACTCTACTCGAAACACTCTTAAAGCGGTGATGCAGAACCTTTTAGAGCTTTCAGTGATAACAACAGCCCACCGTGGCACACGTGCCCTAGGTTCCTCGCCACTACTCCTGGGTCTCAGCTCTTCCCACCTTTTAGATCCAGGCGAGTGCATCTCCACCTGTGCTATGTGGGAGACTCACCTGAGCTTCCAGGTGTCCTGGGTGGGGCCTGAGCGCCTGTGTGTGTCTAACGAGCTTCCAGGTGATACTGATACAGAGAATTGCTCATAGTTACTGGCTCTCACCTTGTAGCACCTGGGAAACTATCAAATCACAATGCCCACACTCCCCACTCCAGACTAAATAAATTAGACCCTCTGCCAGGGGGACCTTGGCAATGATGTGGACAAAGTTGAAAACTGGCACTCAGGGTGTTTCTCCAAAGTTTTAACTCACATGTAAGCAGAGCTACTGTGCGGAGCCCTCAGTCCTTCTTGTCCAGTCACTGTGTCCTTCCTCACAGCCCCGCACTGCTGGGACTTCAGTCCTGCTGCCTGCAATCGCTGAGACCCCTGTATTAACAGCACCTGCCTCGGCCTCGGCTATGCGTGTTAAGACTCTCGGGCAGGTGGGAGGATCTTCCCTGTTGTTTTTTCAACCTCTGACTTCTACTTCTCTTTTCTCTTTCCAGCTGGTGGGGAGTTGTCATCCTCTTTCAGTCTAGTAGAACAACCAAGGGGTGAATTTGTTCTTGGGAAACATTTGGCAATGTCTGGAGATATTTTTGATAGTCACAACTCAAAAGGGGATGAGGAGGGACGTGCTGCTGGCGACTGGTGGCTGCTGAACATTCAGCAAAGCCAAGCCCTGAGGTTATGGGGGTGCAGGGCACAGAACAGGCTGCAGTGGGTGCGAGAACAGCCTCCCTCTGTGTGCAGAACCTCTGCTTCCTCTGGACCTTCAAGTGGGGGACGCCCTGTCTGGCCCCCCTTCAGTTTTCCTGCTCATCCACACTGGGTGAATTTCTTCTCTGGAGCCACTTGCTCTCACCCACATTTTAATTTTCACGGAGTCTCCCCCCACCACCCAGTCAGGATTCAAATTCCTTCTCATGAACTTCCTAAACCTCACGGAACCCAGAGATGTGGCCAGTCACTCTGAAAGAGGTAGGAGATGACTTGACCTGGCCAGCTAGAGTGGGTATTGCTTGGTTCCAAAGTGCCATCATACCTGAATCTCAGCCAAGACACCCAGCCACACATGTCCTGGGTACTTGCTATGTGCCAGGCCCTACTGTAGGGCTTTGCCTCATGAAATAGTCCTCATAGCCCTGGGAGGTAGGGACCATTGTTATTCTCACATACAAATGAACAGACTAGGGCACAGAGACTAAGGAAGTTGTCCAAAGTTCACACAGCTGTGAAGTAGTAGAGTGAGGTGTGGGTCTATCGAGCACCAACGGGTTTAACAATTATAGGTTCCTTGTGCATTTCAATGGACAACAAGTCAGATCAACTTGGATTCTGTTTTACAGATGGAAACCAGCAAAATAAACTTCCAAAATCACTCAGCAGGGGAATAGTGGATCTGGAATTCAAATCCAAGGCAGACTTGAAATTCCAAGCTTGGGTCAAGGAAGGAAATGACAAACTTTAAAAGATAGCAAGCACCATTCACTCACTGATCTATCCATATATACATCCATCCTCATCCCCCCATCTATTCATTCATTTATCACGCAGTCAACAAGCATATACTTCTTATGATCCAGGTCTGTGCCCTGTCACAACCCCTGAGCTCAGGAGATCACATCAATTCAGTAATCCACCTACCGAGGGGTGGCTATGCCATAGGATGGTGGGTTGACTGAGAAGGAAGGGGATGGCAGAGGGTAGGAGGGCAAGGGGAATCTGTTTACAGTTGTCCACTGGGAAACTGAGCAGATAGGGGGAGGAGGTCTGGGGAACACCAAGTGGGCACTACTCGTGCCCTCAGGTGGCCACCTGAATCAGATGCCCCTTGCACGCATTCCCCTGCACACTTTCTCATTACCTTATTTTCCCCCATCTATCCTCTCCCTAGTTTGCTTAGAACTCCCAATTCCCAAGCATAGCTTGGGGAGACGCAAGATGGGGCCGTGTGCTCCCCAAGGGGTCAATGCAAGGACAGAATCCCAACTTAGCATCCCGAGGTCCTGGAGAGAGACCAAATTGTGACTGTCAGGAACACGACAGAACTGTCAAAAGCAGACAAAAGCAGCCAAGTAAATTGTGAAACCAAAGTCACAGTTCTATTTGTTCTGTGAGAGTGAGCATCTCACTTTTTTTGTTTTTTTGTTGTTTTTTTTTTTTTTTTTTTTTTGGTCAAGACAGAAAATAAAGACAAAGACAGGCTAGGGGCCTTGCAAGTATTTCATCTCTGTTAAGAAACAACCCAAAAAAAGCCCATTGCTACCCACTTCCAGGTCTCAGCTCCTAGCCTGTCTCCACTTTCATTCAGTAAATACTCAGAGTCTTATAGTAGGACCTGGCAGGTAAATTATCAGAAATGACTATATCCCAGCACCTGCCCTTGACCATCCTACATTCAGCTAATGAAATCAGGATGTAATGCCAGACCACAACCAACGAAGCAGGAGAGAATTCAAAGGGACTAATACTGCTGTGGCAGAATCAGAGAATGGCTTCTTAGCAGAGGCAACATTTGCAATGGGCCTTGGAAAACAAATAAAACTTCACTGATGGAAAAGGAAAGGAAAGAAACTACTGAGACAGGGAAAAGAAGATGTAAACACATGGAAGCTGGGGCAGGTAGAGGAAGCGACACAGAATAAGAGAGACTTTGGAAGTCAAATCTCCATTCCATGCAGCAAGTGGGCTGGGAAGGCTGATCCCTGCTGAAGAATCCTGCTGAGCCATGCACTCAGGGCCTCCCAGGTCAGAGGTAAGTGCAGCCTCCGGCTGAGCCTCAGGGCATACCCAGGTGGGCTATGCACAGATAGTGCAAACCCACTTGCCATGAGCCATGCACTTGCACGCCTGTGTGGTGGTGGGAGATCTGGCCAGCCTTTCTGCAGAAGCCCTGCAGCACCCTCATTGCTCACCAAAATAGCATCACGCAATTTAGGTCAGGAAGTGAGGACTATGTTATTATTACTAGTTACTGTTGAAGTTATTTAATAAGAATGTCACATCCAATTGAGTGCATGGTGGGAACTGTCAGCAGGAGGAATGTAATTACATTAACTGGAGGAGCTCCAGGCCCTGCTGCTTGCACACCTCCACCAGGCCACACAGAGATGGACTCTCCCCAACCCCACTGTCACCTGGAGGGTATTTTCTTACAGGAAAACACGGTGCTTAGCTCCTGACCATCCTGCTTAATGATGCTCCTGTCCCGGCCCAAGAAGAGGTTCTTGAAGGGGGATTTCCAGGACAAACCGGGGATCCCTGAGTGATTCCAGTGATATTCAGAGGGGAGAAGGGCCCAAGCCCCCTTCTCCAGCTCCACATTAAGTCCAACAAAAATCACTGTAGACATGGGAAGACCAAGAGTCCATTCTACTGTGCTCCCCGGTCCAGACCCACTCTGGTTACCCACAGCAAGAATCAGCCTGCAAACAAACCCTTTCCTGATGGCCCTTCCTTCCCCACTCCTCTGCTGCTGCTTCACGGATCACCTCCAAATTACACTGCTTCCACTGGAGTCCCCATTTCAGGTCGGGCTCAAGGGAGCCCAACCTGAGACACTTCCTCTGTCCAATCTCCCAGGAGCCCCCAATTCGTTCCCTGGAAGATAAAGCTGAGCTCTGACCACAGCTCCGTGGCTCAGGGCCTGCTTCCCATGGTTGGCTGAGCACCGAACCATCTCTCCTTAGGTGGGTGAGAAGGACACCAAGGATTCTTGGCTGGGGCAGAACCTCTACGATCCTCCAAGACCAGGGTTATGTCAGGGTGCATAACTGTGGCATTCCAAGCATGCAGCCTCTGCCCATCTGCCCATTGTACTGGGGAACACAGAGTGTGCTGAACTCCCTTTGCTTCAACATCTATGCCGAGTGGAGTTTCTAAGAGTCCTGAGCCCTCACTCCCTTGCAAGAGTAGCTCCGTCACTGGACAAGGGAGGTCAAGGGGGCTAGGAGGCTATACTCCACTGCAAGGAGGGAGAGGAGCAGGAGAACTCTGATTCCAAACATGGGAGGCAACACCTTGAGCAAGACAGCCGTCCTGGTAATCGGAGGGAAGGACGCTGTAGGGCAAGGTACAGGGATAAGAGCAGAGACAGTCCAGGAAAGAGACAACGATGTAGAGGGAGATGGGCAAGAGAGGGACACGGAGACAAGGACATGCAGAGAGAGGCAGAAAGACTGAAAGACAACGGCAGAAAAATCAGGGATTCAAAGAAAACAAGCAGTAAAAGAGATGGGCAGATAGAAAAAGGGACACAAAGGCAGACAGGAAGAAACTGCAAGAGGGAGAGGGAGGCAGGAGAGAGAAGAAACAGAGAGGCAGAAATGTGACAGAGACACAGGAAAGAGGCAGACGTGCATAGAAACCAAATCGGGTCAGCAAAAGGCAGCAACGGAATGACACCGAGTGAGACACGAGAAGACACGAGTTCCCACAAGGCCCCAAGACAAAGACTCTGCCGGCGTTCGCTGACACCCAGAGCACCGTGAGAGTTATGTGGGAAGAAATGGAGGCTGGTGATTGAGTCTCTAGCATTTGAAGAGCTTTGCTTTAAATGGAAGAATAGGGCAGTAGCCAGAGGATAGTTCAAGGTCCAAAGAGAGCCTCCCCACCTTTTTGTCCTGAACTTGTTTTAAATTTAAGGAGGCACTGGAGAAGAAAATTGAAATGGGAGGAGTAGAGGTGAGAGAAGAGGCACATCCCAGAAGAGGCAGAAGAAAGGGCTCCTGGGGTCTGGACACTGAGACCTGTAGGAAGAAGCCCACCCTTCCCTGGGGAACGGGAGAGAAGGAGGAATGGCCACAGGCACAGGTAACTGCTTGTAGGGGAAGGACAGAGAGAAGTCCATTTTTTGAGGTGCTAGAGGTCGAACCCAGGGCCTTGAACATGCTCTACCACCGAGCCCAGAAGTCTATTCTTGAAGGTCCATGTCCTCAGTGAGGTACCCTTGAGACCATCCTGAGATGGAACTGGGGATTTGCATCTTGGAATGACCACTCGGAGGATTAGAATAGAGGACTTCACAGGTGGCGGGCAGGAAAATAGCTAAGCTAAGCTCCCAAGAGCCTCTGGGAGAACCTGGTGCTGTGCCTATGAGTGCTACGGCAGTGTGCCTCTCCGGCAAAATCAAGTGTGTGTGTGACACATTGCATACAAAAGTGGGAAGTGTGTGTGCACATGTGTTTACAAGTATAGCTTGCGATACACAGAAGGATACATATAAGGCACTTAGAAAAAGCCCATGACAGGATTTAATGTGCCCCACCTTTCACTATGGCAGACATGCATGCATTCAGAACTCAGCCATTCAAGCTGGCTCATCACACACACAAACACACACACACACACACACACATGCACGTGCATGCATGCACGCACACCAAGCATGCCCCAGTACAGCAGGGCAGGGCAAGCCCAGCCTACGAAGTTGGAGAGATCCGAATTCACAGTCCCCCTGTACCACTGGTTGGCTGTGTGACTTACAGCACCCAGCTCACCCTCTCTGAGTTTAGGCTCTCTAATTTATAAGGGAAAGCATAATAAAACTTTCCTCCCAAACATGCTGGGAAGATTAAATGAGATTACAGATGTGAAACTCCAGGCCCTGGGGAGCTCAATAAACACTAATTACCATTCATTCTCTTCCTCCCACCTACCCCTGGGCCTTTCCTTCCCACAGCTGATGAATATTTATAGAGTGCTAACCCTGTGTCCAGGCTGCCACAGGCCCTGGGGGTGCAAAGTTCCAATCTTCATCTTTATGCATTGTATTTGCTAATGGAGGAGACACATGTAAACAAGTAAACAGAAAATAATACAACAAGTGTGACCAGAGCTATGAAGGAAGTGGTATGGCAGTGTTTCACTTGGAACGGTGATGTCTGAGGATGCCACACTTGAGTAGAGACTACAGGGTAAGAGTGAGCCATGTGAAGATCTAGAGGGAGAGCATTCCAGGCAGAGAAAAGGGCAGGCATAATGCCTGGAGATGGGAACAAGCCTGAGCAACACGAAGGTCAGTCTGCTTGGGATAGAGAAGAAGGCAGGAATGGTTGGAGATGAAATGGGGGCTAGTGGGTGGAGTCAAGGCCAAATCAAATCTGGATGGTCAGAACTGTGTGCGTGCAGGTTGAATGGTTTGACTCAGCCAGACCTGCATGTGTCGGGGCCTCTGGCTGTGTGTGAAGACTCCGCCACAGGAGCGAACAGAGGAAGCAGGCAGATGAGCCAGGGGGAGACATGGAGGGTTTCAAAGACTACCCTGCCCGGTCCCTGGCCCCAGTGTCAGTGGGCCTTCACCACCTCGGGCTCCAGACGAATGCCTCTCATGACTTCGGACTACAGAATCCACTTTCCCACTCTCTGCTCTCAAACACCACCTCGCTGGAAGGCCCTCTCTAGTCTCCCACTCTACACATCTACAGCACTGGCTCCCAGTTTAAAGCACAAATTCATGTCTCCTACCCAGGGCTAAAGATCAAACACGGCGTCTAATTCTCCCTACGGACCTGCCCACCAGACAGAACCACATAGTTTGTGCCCAGTACCTGTTTAGTACAACATGGCACCTGTCCATTTCTGTCCAGGGCTTCCACTCCTATTTCTCAGCCTCTCGCCTCCCCATTGTTGCTTCAATTTTGCTAAATATTACTAAGTACCTGCCATGGGAACACACTCTCACTTCACCTTCCAACTATCCTATGAGACAGGAGCTAGAATAACCCCACTTTACAGATGGAGAAACTGAGGGACAGAGAGGTGAAGTAACTTGCCCAGGGTGGCACAGCCAGCTAATAGCAGGAGTACTTGTTGAGAACTGAATTATGCTTGACCCAAACTCAAAGTTCTGTCTGCTCTTCGGGAGGTGGACAGAGGTATGTCTTAATTTGTTTTGTTTTGTTTTGATATTTCAATAAACAAACAAGTGAGTGTACCCTGCGAGTTATTTATACTTGCCAGGCTGGCCTGGCCTGGGGATTTCTCTTTCCCGTGCTTTCTAGGAGGGTGGACAGACCAGACTCTGGCTTCTAGCCTGACCCCAAGTAGCAATTTCAGCATCCTGCCCTGCTTCCCTCAGCCCTATTCCGGCACCCAGCTTGAAGCAGGACTGCCCACCACTAGAGTCACAGGAATTAGAGAGCAGTGAAGCCAAAGACCCCTGCTGACCCACACCCATGCCCGCCGTTAGGCCCCTAGCCTCCTGGCGAAGTGGCACAGACCGGGGCTCCCTGGGACACCCTCTTCCAGGCACAAAAATTTCTTTCCTTCTGGTTGGCCAAAGTGTCCAACCAGAGGGCTCTGTCTCTACCTAACACCTCACCTTTCAGTTTGCACACCCTGCCCTCTCGGCCCCTAACCCCGGCTCCATGGGGCTGAAGGGTCAGGCTCCTCCCAAAACATCTCTGTGCCCTCCCTGGGGCTGTCTGACCCACAAGCTAGCTGAGGTGGCCAAGCAGAGCTCAGAGACAAGGAGAACCCCAACTTTCCACAGACTACAAGTTCCCCAGCTGCGGAACAGCTGCCCTTCTAGATGATCCCTATAAACAGCCCGGCTTGCCTGTCCACTTAGTGATGAAAGGGCTTGCAGGCACCTTGACCTGTAAGGAGGAAGAGCAGTAGAAGGCAGGGGCACATCTGGGACACAGACAGACCTATGCTGAATGTCACAGAGCCCACCAGCCTGGCCCAGCCCGCCAAGGAGATGAGAATGGGTGCCAATACAGCCCCATCTTGCTGACCGATTTTATCAGCGTACCCTTAGCCCAATAAAACCTCCATCTTCACCCTTACCACGTGACATGTAGAATTCACCCCAGTCCCTATGGGGCAACAGTTGGTACCCACAGAGATCTATCACGCTTATTCCTTCCTCTGTCACCCTTCTTCCCAGTAAAGATGCCCTCTGACACGTCCTAGGCACAGTCTTTTGCTCTCTCCTTTCAGCCCCTGTGATGGTTAACTTCGCACACCAACTTGCCTGCACTAAGGGATACCCCTGACAGCACAATCCCCAGGTGTCTGTGAGGGTGGATCTGGACGAGATTAGCATCTGAACCAAGACACGGAGTAAAGGAGACCCCAACCTGTGTGCGCAGCCTCACCTGACCTCCTGAGGGCCCCGGTACACAGATGAGGAGAAGGGCGAATTCCCCCTCTGTCCTTCAGCTGGAACATCCTCCTGCCCTCAGACCCCAGAGCTCTGCGTGAGCCTTCACACTGCAGGGCTGATGTCAATGTCCCCACACCCACCATGTCCCCATTCTCAGACTCAGACTGAATTGCATCACTGGCTTTCCTGAGTCTCCACCTTGCAGGTGGCATCTCATCAAACTTCTCAGCCTTCACAATTGCATAAGGTAATTCCCATTCCCGAGTCCTCTCTTATGTGTATCTATACACTTTATGTCCTTTAGGCTCTGTTTCTCTGCAGAACCTTGATTCATGCAAACTTTGAAACTCATTCACTCTCTCATCCGTCTTGATTAAGCAAGTTAGTATCAGGTCCCGTGCAGCGTCCTGGACCAGAATGATGGACAGAATAAGGTCCCGGCCCTTGCGCGGTCTGGCATCTTCTACTCGCACCTCTCTCTTGTTCAAGACGCCACTGGTTTCCCTATCTGGTTGTCCACCAGGCTTCCAGCTCTCCTCAGTCAGGAAGTGGGCCCACAACAGCCTGGACAGCTCTGACAGCAAGATCTGCAGAAAGGGAGTGCTGGGCAGCGGGGCTTTGTTTCCTATGCTGCTTCGCACTCAAGGCCTCCACAGTTCTCTCTGTGCTTCTACTACTCTCCAAACAGTACGTTTGCCTAAAAACAGCCCACTAGCTTTGCCCTCAAACTTCAAAATCTTTCTTAAATCTCAACTCATGACAGCACTAGCCTGATGAGGAGGAAATCATCCAATGGGAGTGTCTTTTCTGCCTTACAGACGCAAGGGAAAAAGAGGCTGCAAATTTCCCTTCGGGTTAATGCAGAAATGTGGACGCTCGCACACTCATTTTCAATTAAGTAATTACTATATTGTCATAGTAACATTTGCTGCTCCCTTTCAGCTTAGCCATAAAAAAAGAAGCATTAAGACATATTCGTTGTTCGCTTTTACTAACATTAATGTGAGAAAGATCATTCTGTAAATATGACATAAACCCGGAAAGCCAAAATACTGACAAGTACAACTGCATAAATACGTACAGCCTCTATATGTGCAAAAATAAAATAAAATGGAGCAACCGAAGTCTAAAGACAACAATCAAACTGGGAAATGGATCAGCCACACTATTACAGATAAGAGCATATCTTTCATATGCAAAGAGCTGTTACAAATAAATAAGAAAAATATAAATAACAACATAGAAAATGATCAAGACACCTGAATGGTTTGCAGAAGAGGATATAAAGATAGCTGCAAAACAAGAAAACATTCTCAGTTTGGGTTACATATAACTAAATAAGTACAATAACGGATACCTCATTGGAACGATATAGAGCACTGGTTCCTGGATTAGCACGTTGGTGTCACCTGGGAACTTGCAAGAAATGCAAATTCTCAGATCCCATCCCAAGCCTACTCTACTGTAGGTCCATTCAACCCCAGATCTACTGAGTCAGAAACGCTTAGGACCAGAAATCTGCATTTGAGGCACTCTAAAGTAGAGATTTACCAAAAACTCTGTCACTCTTAGAAGTATTTAAGTTAATGAAATTTAGCCTTTTAGCAGCAAAAATGCATATACCTATGGTGGCAACAAGTCCATTCTTAGGCATGTTTGCTTATGTTGAAATCACTCACACACACACACACACACACACACACACACGATTATTTTGTTGTGGTACTGTTCGGGGTGGCCAGAGACTAGAAAAGCCTAAATAATAAAGAACTGATTGACTTATTTATGAATATTATGCAGCCATTGAAAAGAATGAAGTGAATATGTATATGGCTAACTCAGAAAGATGTATGAGACATTGCTGAGAGAAAAAAAGCAAGTTGCAGAATAGCACGTGTGACATATCTAGAAGGTTCTTCTTTTGTGAAATGTAAAGAATCTAGGTTACATTTCTACTTTCTTGCATGTTTTGAAAATTTCTGGAGTAATTCAGAAGAAACTATTAATGAGTGGAACTGGGAATTTGCAGGGGGCAGGGAGAAGGAATTTTTCCACCATATGCTCCTCTATGCTGTCTGAATTTTTGCCCTGGGCGTGTATCACTTTTACAGTAATTAAAAAGTAGTTATAACTAATTAAGCTTACAGAAAAGAGAAAGAGCAAGCAAGAGATGAAAACATGGCTAGAAGGGGAAGAAAATTAGGTCATTTGGATAACTACAACCTGGCTGGAGACTCTTCAAGCCTGAGCTAGAGCCTAGGCAACCCCCGTGCTTTATCGTCAGTCACACAGGTAGTAGCATGGTAAAGAAAAACTCAAACCTCTGTTTCACTGAACGCATGGCTTCCAAAATAAATTACTTACTTCGCAAGGAAAAACTCCCCTCATCCATTAAACAAGACAGGGTTTATCCCACCTATAGTGGTGTTGGTTCATCCCACCTATAGTGGACTGATATGGTCAACTTGAGCAGAAACGCCCAGCTGGACCGAGGTGGTGTGGTTCTGGGTATGGAGGATCCACCTGAAGGTTACTGCCGACACAATGTAAAGGAGAACAGGAGCAGAAGATAGCAGCTGGCTGTTTCCCAGGAGAAGCTCTGTTGGGGCTGGTTCTCCCAAAGGGAACTCAACCATACTCACTGTAGAAAGAGCTCGGGGCCTTGCTGCCGTCGGGGATGGCTGCCGTTTGCTTCTGAGGAACTCTAGTTTTCATCTCTGCTGCAAGCATCATATCCTGGTTCCAGTACAGATTTCCTCAGCCATTTAATGTAGACACAGACGTACACGGGACAGTGCCGCGGGCTCCCAGCCCTTGATTGGATCTCTCAAGTCTCTGGTGCATAGACAGACATTCGGCACTCTTCCTGCATTTGGTTTACAGGTGAATGTTGTAAATTGTAAATGTCCTGTTTTAAATCTGCTCTCTCACAAACCTTTGGCTCTAGAAAAGTAACTAATACACCACCCAACTGAGTATGCTCTGCACTCTTGGTGGACACTGAGTTTTACTCGGTTCCAAGCAGAGTACAAACAGGTGGTTTTGGGGACTTACTACATGTGAGTGTAGGTGTCATTCGGAACGTATCGCAAATTTGTGTGTCGGAGTTAATGAAGGTTGTGCTTGTGTATTAGAACAGACACAGCCTCTTTTCAGAGAGATATGTGAGCATAGTCTTTTTTCCAGGCCTGATTTACCAAGAGTTTTCATTAAAGGTATCATAGGAATTGATAAGAAAATGATATAGAGGAGTCCAAGCTCCTATTCCAGGAAGCATCTTTAAGGGGTAATGTATTTTACTCTCCAGTTGAGGTTTAATCGCCACCATTGTCTAGTTAGTCCACAAAAGGATTTGTTAGGGCAATCAATTATGAAAACCCTGATCCATACGTTGTCCAATCATCTGCTTATCCATGGGTCCTTTCCTTCACGTGTTCATCTGCTCAAACACCAAAAGTCAACCCATTCCATGAATCTACTCATTGACCATTCCGTTAATCTTTGCATCCAGTTTCATCTCTATAATCTCCACAAGCCAGTTCTCCCATCTATCACTTCATCCTTTCACTCCCTTTCCATTTTTTAATCTATTCTATCTGTCCTACCTATTCCATCTACCCTTCCATTTCACTAGCTCATCAGTCAACCACATCTTTCCATCCTAGTCATCCATATATTCATCCATCCTCCCGTGTCATGCCCATCCATTTATTCATCTGTCCCAAACATCCATCAATCCTATCTGGCTATCCATATCATCCACCCACCCTTCCTCCCATTGGTACTATTTATTCATCCCACCCACTCAACAATTGTGTGTCTTCAGTCCACCTGATAACATGACCCTCATTATGCTTCCGGAGGTAAAGGGAAGGGCAACCAAGTCTAAAGGCTTTATAAGAAAAAAAAAGGGATTAAAACTCTGCTTTTTCATTTAGGTATCACTAAGTTCCTTTTATGTAGGACATATCTGAGCATTCTTAGCAGCAAGTCTTTAAACTTCACCTCTCTCTTCTTCTTTCCATGCCCAGCCTCTCCCACTGGTCTGTGACCAAATGGCACCGCTAGGTCTACCACCTACCCCGCAAAAAAAACATATCAAGATCAAAACTAGCCTATAGAATCCAGGTAACCAGGTGCTCCTTTCTCTTCTTCACCCCCACCCCAACATTGAACTCTAGCTTGAGGTGAAGTTCCAGCCATAATGTCTGTTTATCTTGGCCTATTCTATATCCTGGCCTGGCCTGGTCCAACCTGGCCTAAAACTTATTATCTAGTGCCACTCTACAAGACTTCAACCAAAAAATGTGCCATCCAATTGGGAAAGCAGCAATCTAACATGTAACAAACACTTACAACAAGATAGGGATTATATTAGCTGCTCTCTGTTTGACATCCAACTTCATCTTCACCTCAATTCTTTAACATAGACAATAAGGTTCAGAGGAGAAACTAAGGACCAGAGAAGACGAGCGATTTGTTTAAAATCACACAGCAGCCAAGAATTCCAGAATTTAAACCTGGATCTGACTCTAAAGCTTCAGCTCTTTCTACTCCAAGAAGCTTCTACTAAGAGGTCAATTTCCATACTAACCCAGAGGAAAGAAATGAGAATGCTAAGAAGAAAACACCACATTTTCCTAATGATTCTCCAAGCAAGGAAAAATGGTCACGTGAATTACAGGTTATGGCATTTACAGTGCAGTGTCTAGTGCCAGCTAAAGGCTTTCTGTAAATTATTTCATTAAAAAGAAATAATATCATTTTGATGATTCTCCTTGGGGGTATCTTCACATGCTACGGTTGGGCAAGTCTTGATCAAGAATCCAAGGATTTGGGGCATGGACCTTGTCTTTTGGAGCTGTAGGACATGAACAACACATCTGTCTTGATCATAAGCTTCATGTAAGATATGGATTCTCGTGTTTTTACAAGTGCACAGAAGTTCTGATACTACGACACTTTCTGGTGGTGTTACTGTGGGCAACTTACTTCACCTCCCTGATCCTGTTTCATTCCTGAAATAATCAGAGTGCACCCATCTACTGTTATGGGACTACTTTGATTTATTTCTGAGGTAACAGTTTGTTGAACCTTTCTGTTATCGTTGGCCATTTAATTTCCATTTCTCCCTGTACTACACAGAATTCTATGCATCTTATACATAAATGCTTGACTGCACCTCTGGTTATTTATTTCTTTAGAACAAATTCTTTGAAATGGAATACTGAGTCCAAATATATGAATATTTGAAAAGATGTTGATAACATATTGCCAAGCTGCTTTCCAGAAAGTTTGCAACAATTTCCATCTCCACAGTTTATAAAAGTGCCCATCACATGGTAACCTTGCCAGGCTTTCTTTCTGGAATGATTTTTACATCTCTTCCTACACACAAATTCATATGTAATTTTGCACAAATTCATAGGTATGATCTCCTGAAAACTGGGATTTTCAGTGCAATTTTGATTGACTGATTTTACTCGAGATCAAACAGAAGGCCTCACACATGCTGGGCAAGTCCTCACCCTTATTCCTTTTTTTACATATTTTATCTTGAGACAAGGTCTACCTAAATTGCCCAAGATGGCCTCAAATTTGCAATCTCCTGTCTCACCCTCCCTAGTAGCTGAGATTACAGCCATGGCCCACGACACCTGGCTTATTCTTTCTTTTCACATATTTGGCTTTCCCTTACTTCCTCGCTCCCCTACCCACACTACCCACTCACCAACACACACTCCTAGGTACCCACATCAAAATCTAGTTTGCATCATTTACGATTTTTATGCTTGCTCATAAAACTATATGCAAACATAAACCTGCATACCCCATATATACATTTACATATATAGTAGGTGTTTGGTGGTGTTTATCTTCTTAAAATTGGACCGTAGTATATATACCTCAGCATCTTACTTTGCTCACTGTATAATAATGACGTTTCAATTAAATGAAGTAATGTCTACAGAGTGCAGTGACTGGCGTGCTGAGTATGTGTTATTTATTGTTGTTGTTGTTGTTATAAATCAAAAAGAACTGGCAACCCTCCTAAAGCTGTGAGGTTCATGGCTAAAGTGCAGCCCTCCTTGTAGTCTAGTTTGGAAGGAACAGGACAAAGCAAGGTGACTACATTCAAGCATGTCATTTCCATCTCCCCTGAGTCTGTCTTCATATTAGCTAAGGACCTACTATTTGTCAGGGTCTGTCTGTGGCCCCAAGATAGGATGATAAGCAAGATTAGATATAGTACCTGCCCTCCTGAAGTCTAGGGAAGGCAACCCATAATAATAAGTGAATGATTTTGATCAATTTATGTTTAGTCATCAAAGGAGGTCAGTTATTCAAGGGCAGGAAACATTGCCTATGAGGATGCTCTAGAGTGTGGAGTCCAGGAGGGTTTTTCTAATGAAGTGAAACTTCATCATGGTCAAGGAAATAAAAAGGTACCAGAATCTTCCAGACAGAGGAATCAGCATGTGCAAAGGCCCAGAGGCAGGCAGGAGGGAGCCTGACCCTCTGAGGTTCAGAGGGAACACAGCAGACTGAGCGCAGGCTTTCTGAGAAAAAGTATGGCCCCTTGCCCATGAGGGCCGTGAATACCTGCAGCCTCGCCAAGAACTTAAGAAACAAGCTTTCTCCCATTGTCACTGATCCCACAGAATTCAGCAGGTCCTGTCACTCAGAGTTGTCCGTGGCAACTCTGACTGAGTGCCATGCCGAGCCTAGGCAAGCGCTTTGTGCACATCATCTCATGGCAGCCTTGCAAAGATTTTATGAATTAGAGATTATCATTCTTGTTTAGAGATGGGAAACCAAGATGTAAGGAGATAGGAAGTCTCCTCTCTAACACAGGATGGTACCTGGCAGGGCCAGCTCATCAGCCCAGCAACTCTGACGCTCCACGCTTCTGAGGATGCCCAACACTGTCCCATGAGGTCCTCAGCCTCGATCCGCCAGCCGCTTGCAGTGAGGCCTCACAAGACTTCGGTGTGGGGTAAGGTCCAGAGTCAACTCACACTCTCCCCTTCTCTGCCACTTGCCCCCCCCTCTAGACCCGTCCCCTCCAACACAGCTATGGCACATGCAAGGTGCACTCCAACCACACGAAACTCACCTGTCCTGTAGATGGGATCTGGGAAGCTCTTCCCAGGACACCCTCTGTTCCTTCCTGGCCCTGGAAACTGCTGCAGGCATCTCTAAGTCCCAGCTCTAATGTCCCTGCACCCAATGATGGCCACGCGCACCCCCTCGAGTCGTCCACTCCCCCGTCTGGGCTTCCTTGAGGTTTGGTCCTCTCTCTCCCTTCATTCAGCATTCCATAAATATTCATGGGCCCCTACCACGTGTAAGACAAGAGGATGGAAGGAGTCAGACACACCACGGAGAACAAGACAGACAAACTCCTTGATCCCATGGGACTCCTCCGAGAAGACAGGAAATAAAAAGAAAATGCATATATAATTTGTCGGGTGGGTAAAAGGACATGAAGGCACCTAGCTCAGGGGAGGGGGAGGATATAAGAGGGAGATGGGGCTCCCTGAGCGGGTGACATCCATCAGAGAAAGACCCGACGAAAGCAGCAGACTGAGCCCTGTGGCTGCCCAGAGGACCGCAGCCACAAAACTATGAGGGGTCCTACATGTGTGTGCTGGAGCGACAGCAGGGAAGCCCCCGGCTGGAGAAGAGAAAACCAGGACAAGTATAAAAATGTGGACAGAACCTTGACTTACTCTGAATGTGACAGGAGCCTGAGCAGAGGAATGAGTGATCTGCCTAACACTCTCCAGCTACTGAGCTGGAGGGAAAACGGCAAGAGGCAAAACAGGAAGGAGATCGATGAGGGAGAGGCTCCTGTGCAGGTCAGGCTGAAGAGGAGGAAGGCTCAGACTCCAGGCGCATGACGGGCAGCGCAAAGCCCTGGGATGCTACACGTATTTTGAAGGTAGAGTCAACAGGATCTGCCCAGGGTTTAATGTGGGCAGAGAGGAAGAGGTGTCGAAGTGACGCCTGGTTCCCAGGCCCCGCACTGCACAGTGACCATTCTGCACATGCCACCCCCACAGCAACTCGAGCACCTGCAGGCAGGGACTGTAGCTGTCCGCGTGTGCAGCCCGGCACAGAGCCACACTCACGGACGTCTGCCGAGTGGGTGAGTTGTGGGTGTCCCCGAGCACCTCTTCTGAGCCCTTCCTTTGCTTCTGCGGCCTTCAGGGAAGGGACAGGGGTCATCCTGTCCCCACAGCCCCCTTGGTCTCCCAACAGGTTCATATCTTTCCATATCTGGAGGCCATGAGCCAATGGTGTACTCACTGGAGAGACGAAGGATCTGAACATTGGATAAGACAGCTTGTCGCTGTGACCAAGACCCAGAGGAGCCACTTCTGGGCCCCGCAGTCTCCTCTAGAACAGCCGCAGGGGCCCTGGGAGATGGCATTCCTCAAGTTCAGCAGCAAGCCCAGTGGAATCGGCCTTCATGAGGCCCTGCTCAGCCTGCCTCCATCCCTGGTCAAGACAGGCAGGAATGACTGTCCCTTTTACACAGCTAGGGAAGCAAAGGTCTGGAAACTGGCAGGAATGTATGATATAAAATGTGCATGCCCCTTCTATTTTCTTGTGTGGAAGTATGTGTGATGAAGTAATTAATGGTCCACTCAGCAGCTTGGGCTTCCAAGTAATGCAGCTCTGGATGTAGTTGCAGTGTTTACCCACCATGTGTGACCTTGACCCCATACCACCGAGCCTTGGTCTTCCCATTTGCAAAATGGGGGTAATAACGCCATCTATCTTCTTACAGGCTTGTTTTAAGACTTATTTTTAGGTGGTATGTATGAAATTCTTGGCATAGAAACTCATAGTAGAAACTCCATGCACAAAGAAAATGTTTTTTGCTGCTATTATCATAGAAATAGTGTGTGATCCAGTCAGGGCTGCACTCCACCTAGGGCCCCTCCACCGTGTGCTAGGATGCAAACACCACCAGAAGACTCCATGTGGTCAGCAGTGATAGCCCTGGCTCCATCACTTCCCAGCTGGATGACCTCTGGGCAAGTCGCTACCGTCCTCCAAACCTCAGTCTATGAATACAAAATGAGAATCACTCGGCCACGTGCCTCAGTGGCATCCAGGGCCCGTTGAGTATGATCACACGCATTACCCACCTAGCACAGTGCCTGAGTGCACCAGTGCGCTCAGTGTCGTCCAAGTCAGAGGCAGACAGACAACCGCAGGTTCCAGTGCACGCTGGCCGCAGAGCATCGGCCCCCCAGCCAGCACCAACGACAGCGAAAGAAGCCCTGCGTGCCCAGAGTAACATCCCCCAGACCCTCAGGCCTCAGTTACACATGGCCACCCTGGGGAAGACAGGACAGGTTTTGCCACTGCTACTACCTATGCTAGCAAATTTCTCTGTCCTCCCCAGCTGATTCCTCTTCTCTTGGACTTGTTATTGTACTCAATTTTGACCCTTCATCTGCAAAGCAAATGTATGGTGCCCGGCCCCGATCTGACATCAGTTTCTATCAAGGAGTTAACCAAGGTGAATCAGAGCTGACTCCAGCACTGATGCATTTTTAACAATGGTTCCCATTTCCTTACAGTTCACCTGGATGAAGCACATTCTCCATTTGCTCTTCCAGGGGGTGATGAAGAGAAAAAGAAAAATGAACAGTTTATTTTCTTGTTTGAGTATGTCACAGAGATAAGTGAGCCAGATGATCAATGTCTTAGTCAACATCTCTCAGGCTGGAGAAGGTCTTGGAGGAATCTCCCAGGCTGCCTGGCATCTACGGCAGAGCCCGCAGTGGGTGGGGCTCCATCCTTTCTCCCCAGTGGGTGGGAAGATACTTCCTGCTCCAGCCATCCTCAGCTGCAGGCCCTGCTGACCTGCTTGGGCCCAGATCTACCATGTAAGGTTGGAGAGAACACTCCCCAAGTTCTGTATCCAGAGAGGGAAGAGATTCTCATTTCACACCCCGGAGGATATGGTACAAGTGGCACACACATCCTTCCAGTCTCGCTCTGACCTCTGGTGTCTCCCTATCCTGCAGGCAGAGTGACTTGTCCAAAAAGAAAGAATCCAGCATGCCGAGCTCAGCCCAGCCTGCCTTGCACCTCTCTGCACTTCTCCAGCAGACTTGTCCTGTGAGGGAAGCCTCAGGTCTTCCCCTTCACTGGGGAACAGGTACAGAAGTCTCTAATTCAAGAGCAATGTGTTAAGAAGCCAATTTGGCCACATAGCCAAAGCCACACTCACCAATCAGCTTTATTAGTTAGCAAGCTGGGGTTCTTAGCTCCCCATCTGACTCCTCTTGTGTTTGTCTCTCACTTGGTTCAAATTTAAGAAGAGAAGAAAGGCACGGTTGTGGGGATGGGCGGGGAGGAGGAACTAGACAAGATCAGTGTTCCCTGCCTGGGATCCCCAGACCCCTAAGGGTCTTCAAAAGCAGTAATGAGAGTCTGTGAACTATTTTCAATATTTCAGAGAGCCTAACAGAAACTGCATTTACCCACAATCAAAATGCACTGCCCAAATAAAGGCCAAGTGTCTGCTGCAGGCTGGAACAATTCCCAATCGGTGAGGTCACGCAGCCTTTTGTCCATTCTGGTTGGTGGGACTGAGCTGTGGCCCTCTGGGGACCCAGCAGCTTGACAATTAAAGGATGTTAGTTTCCCCAGTCCCTCTGCTTGACTGCATGAGAAACTTTAGCCCCTTGGCAAGGCTGCCTGCTGCTTTGAAAGGGGAAATCGAAATGAGGTACACTGGGGGAATGAATAGGGGAGCCTCAATTTTAGATAGAGGGAATAAGAATGAGGTCCCAAGAAGGTGCCTTTCCCAGGGCCAAGGGACTGAACCATCCAAGTTAGGAAAGGGCACAATTCACTGCTCACGGCAGAGCGTGTGCAGGGCATAGAGCAAGGGTGGGGAGGGGGCTGGGGCTCAGCAACAGGACACGCGAAACGTAGACAGGACAGCCACATGCTGCTTCTGCAGGCAGCATCTGCCTCCCATCCTTCTCCTGAGGACGTGTCTTTGTCCACACACTGCCTCTAATGAACCTAACGAACCTCTGGGAATGCTAATGAACCCTGTTCCCCACCCCTTGGCAGAGGTTCCCCATAATGGTAGCAGAGTGGGTGGGATCTGAGGAGAGAGTTGATCTATGCCAACAGATCTGCAAATACAGGAATAAAAATGGGGGAAAGAATCCACATAGCTCTTAATACATGTGGTCTACGGAAAGAGGACTTTGACACACAGGATTCCTGGGAGGACTCAGAGAATGCAAGAGCACCCCTAGCCATAACAGGTTGTGGGAAGGCAGGCAAGCCATCTAGGAGTTTTGCCCTACCTCTGTGCCTATGCAATCTCAGAAGAAAGGGGACTTCCTTTCTCCCATGCTCAGTAGGGCTCAGAAAGGACTTTTGCCTCTTTCTCCCACCCTTTCTTCCACACACTCCGATTCTACCTGCATCTGGTAGATATAGCAAGCCTGTTATCCTCACACCAGGGGCTGCCTAGAAAAGCAAACACTGAGTATGTGCAGAGACTCCATCCCAGCCTTCACTCTAAAAAGGTTCCAAGTGCTTAGTTCCCAAGTTAAAGTTCCCAGTGGGAAGAGGGGAAAATTACCGTTCAACCTCAGGGGGAGCGAAGTTCTCCAGCATGATGTACCAAAAGACTTGTTCTGGGGCGGGTAATCAGGCACATGGCCAGATATTAATAAACAAGTCAGTACCTTCCCCTCCATTTGACTATTATTCTTTGTCTTTATCCCAATCATTTGGTACCCTACAAAGGACTGAATGTTAGTGCCCTACCAGTTAAAATACCTTCCCAGTTCACTTGGGAGTCCGCAGCTTCAGATTCTTTGCCAGTTCTTCAAGGGCCACCAACCTCTCATTGAGCTTTGTCTTGCCTCAACTCTGGCATCCCAGAGAACTAAGCCACTCCTCTATTCCTCTCTGGCTGATATATAGATCACAGACTGGATGAAGCCAAAGCAGACACGGGAGACCACAGTGCTGTGGCCACAGGAGCTAGAGTGCATGTTCCAACTGTCCAGGGAGAAAAATATGAGTTCTGGGCCTCAGCAGCACCCACAAAGATGTAGGAGAAGGCTGGAGATTTCTTTGGGAGGAAAAATCTGCAAGGCTTGGTTTGTGTAAGGGGATTGGTTGGGGCAAAATTCAAGGTTGATGCCCAGGTTTCTAGTTAAGGAAGATGCCTGGTTGCTGAAGAGATTCATGGAGGTGCGACAAAAAAAAAAGTTTGGGATGGTGAAATTTCTGGGGTAGAGAGTCATATAGGTGACAACAGAAAGAAAAACTCCATTTGTGGCATGCTGAATATGGGTCTGTGGACCACTGGGCAGTATGTGGGTCTGGAGTTCAGGTGCAAAGTCTTCATCAGAGTCCTAAATATGGAGATTATCAGCATTTGGAAAGTGGCATGAAAGCAACAGCAGGAAATCAAGTGGAAAATAAAAAAAGAGGGCAGCCCTGACAAAGGAAAGTTTACGTGGAAAGAGCAGTGAGCAGTGTCAGATGCCGAAGAGGGGGAGGAAGGGGGAAGGACAGTCGGAAGATCAAGGGGCAGGCTGCAGCCAGACTGTGGAAGGTCCAGAAGTGAAGAGAGACTCTTGGAGTTGGTAAATAGGAAGTCATGCAGTGTCCTGGGCGGGAGCATTTCCCCTGGAGTGGGGAGGGTGGAAGCCACTAAGGCACTAAGACAGGCACTAAGAAATGACTTGGCAGACACCCTCACAGGAAGCAGGGGTGGGGCGGGGAGGAGAGAGACAGGGTGAGAGCCAAAAGGGGTGCACAGTCAGGGAAGGGGTGTTTTTGGGTGTATTTTTAAGATGTAAATAAAGCATGTTCATAGGCTAAAGGAAGCAGAGAAGTGAGAGAAAAGGGGTAGGGCGGGGATGCCAAGTCTGGCAGCAATACTCCTGCTAACACGGGCTGCAGGGCCCCTGGCACTTCCTTACACAAATCCAGCAGCAAGATTCATACAGATGTTATGCTTAGAGTCAACTTCTCTGTGAAAAAGGTGATAAGGCTGCTCAGGACAGGCAGTGGGTGAGGATGTCCCAGCAAAGAGAATGGTCCCAGCGTGGAGCCTGTGGTCAGAATGCCCACGAGCCAGGTCAGGGCACAACAGGGACTGAGCTCAGTGGGAGGGGCCAACAAGTGCTGGAGCTTCCGGGTTCAAAATCTGAGGCCGGGGGTGGGTTGAGGGCACTGGGTGGGTCCAGATCCACACTAGCCTCCTCTTTTACCACTCTACCTGATCCTATTCTTTCCAAACCAATCAGCTAATTCTTACTAAGATGTTCATGGCAAACATTCCCTGTAATATTTAATTGTAACAATGGCTTTCAAACCAAAGATTTCAGCAACACTCAAATCTTCCTGATACTCAGGCTATCACAAAGCAGCTATCTCATTGCTCTGTATCAAAAATTTCCACCATCCCCTCACCCTGCCTCTCAGCACTCCTTTACCTTAGAAAATTTGCCATAAATGGGTACAGCAACAGAAAACAGAAAGGAAAACTTCACTGTGTCTTTGAGGCCCCGAAAAGCAGCTTCCAGGGTGTTCAGGTTGATCTGACAACCACCGATGGGCATTCATTCATTCATTATGCTTACTGAGCACCTAGCAGACAGCAGGGACCATCCTAGGTGCTGGGGACACAGTAAGAACAAAGGGGCCAAACTCGCTCCCTCAATGGGGCATGAATGACTCACTCGGACAAAAGGCCCTCAAGACACTGAGCTCTGAGCCAGGCACTTTATGAGCATGAACCTTTTGAAGGACAGGAGGACAGGATTTTGCCCCACTTTTCTAACTGACAACTGAGGCCCGCAATGAGCTAAACTCAGGATTTGCCCCCAAATTGGTCTTACTCTGAAGTTCGTGCTTAGCAAATGCATCATCTCCTGCTCTCAGATTCTTACAGGCACATGAATCACCTGGGGATCTTGTTAAAATGTAGATTCTGACTCAGGAGGTTGGAGGTGGAGCCTAGAAGGCTGTATTTCTAAGAAACTTCCTAGAGACACCTTGGACCACACACCGAAAAACAGCCCAGCACTTTCCAAATTCATCCGGTCATGAACCCCAGGTGGAGGCCTTGTCTCTGGGGCGCTCATTAGTAGTTCCTCCCTCACTTCCTCAATGAATGAATGGGTGGCTGAATGGAGAGATAGAACAATGATTGCCATCCCCGGGCCTCCCAAAGTTTCTGCACTTCCTGCCTTAGATTCCTCATTTGTGTAACTGACCTTTGCCTCCGTTTCCCTGCATTCCTCTCACTGGGACTCCAGACTCTCTACATGCCCCTTCACTGGGTTAGGGACCCTCGACCCCAGGACCTCCCTCCCTGGGGTGGGTCCTGCTCCAGCCAGGAACAAGACAAGGGCTGGAACCTGGACTCACCTGCCGCTCTCTTCCAGAGCCTCCTCCTGGAGCCCCCACAACCCCAGGCTAGTAGGCCCAGCCTCTGCCTGCCTGCCTCCTCTATCCCAAACTGCCAGCAGGCCCACAGAAAATGACATGTCAGTGCTTTGTGCCTGCTCCTCAGTGAGTATTAAACCAGAATAATGGGAATTAGTGCGCAGAGGAAGCTGAGGCTAAGACTCCTGAGTATCCTGAGTTCTCACCTAACAAATCCAGGCTGGAGATGGATGCAGTGACTCAGGGGCTCTGAGCTGTCAGGCAGGCCCTTACCCCAGGCCTTTTGTGACTTGTGCTAAGCAGTTTAAGAATGCTAATGCTCACCCATTCTCCTCTGGGGGGGCTGCCTAATCTCATCACCATAAATCTGGTCACCCAGATGACCACCTCTGGGTGCTGCAGCCTCCAGGGACAGATCCCGGCACCACCATTTCTGGGGCTGATAATAAAAGAGGGGGAGAGAAGTAAGGCAGACTGCTGCAAACAGCAGCCCAGTTGTGGGCTGACAGGTGGGGGCAGCCTTCGCTCTAAAACCAACCGGCACCCTCATCCTCCCTCTGTTCATCCTTGGGCAGGTAGATGACAAAGATGACAGGGGAATCGCCTGCACAATGCAGGTCTCACCACATCCTGTTCCTAGGTGCTCTCCTTCCGCAGTTTAGCACATGGCCTGGGAATCTGTACTTTAAGCGGAAACCCACATGATGGATAAGCCTGTGGGTTTTGGAATCAGAGGAGGTTTAAAGCCAGGCTGTCCCCTCACAAGCTGTGTGTCTTGGACAAATAAGTCGATCTCTTTAAATTTCAGTTTCTACAACTGCAAAGTGACAGACTTCTCAGGAGTGCTGTAAGGTGTAAGAGAGTCATGTGCAACTCTCAGCACAGGACCAGAATGTCCAAGAAAGGACAGCTCCCAAGATGAAGGTAAGGGTGCTGTGGAAGAGAGAGATACAAACTTGACTTGCCCCAAACACAGCTTGCTGCTCTCAGCCTCCTTCCAGCAGCCCACTCTGGGTAAACTCCCCACGTCATCCACCTCCAACCTGATCTGTCAGGCTTGAAGACCCGGATGAAGGAAGCCGTCCCTGGCCTCTCCTCCACCTCTGCATGCCTGGTGCTCTCTGGGCCCTTAGTAGCCTACAACTGTCCTTGTGGGGAGGGAACTTGGTTTTCAGTGGTATCTGCACTCATCACCCCCAGCTCAAGGCCACTACATTAGGTACCCCCGTTAATGTTCTGGTGAGTCACTCCTTGGTAAAAGCAACCAAAAGCCCTGCAAACCATCCCAGTTGATAGAGCTGCCATACGGAAGCCTGGCTAAAGAAAGGCCATGGGAGGCAGGGTCCTGGGTGTGGTGAGGATGGAGGCATCAAGGTCAAGTTCAGGAAGAGGTTGTAACTAATAATGAGGCTGGGAGGTGGCGGGGGGGGGACCACTCTACAAAGAACGTGCAATTTGGTGTCCAGGACAGTGGCAGGACTAGGAAAGAGGAAGGACCAGAAAGGAAAGGGGGAGGGAGATAAACCAAGGAGCTTGGTAGAAAAGAAAGGGGAGTGGGAGAAGAGGCAGAAAGACCAAACTCTTGACAGCACACGTGACTGGGACAAGGTGAGACACAGGTCTCCCCAGCAGATGGAATCATGAAATGACCTGCTGAGTCAGCCCCAAGCAGGTAGATTTTCTATCTTCATTTTCTTTCCTGATGAAAGTTTTGTGGTACTCGCACCAAGGTAGGATGAAGAGAACCATGATCTAGGATCTGTGATGGATGCAGTGGGGTCCGTGCACTCTTGCCAGTTCTATCAGCCCTAGGGGGACAGGGCACAGGGCAGAGGAAATACAAAACAGGGTCCCCTGACCCTTTTCTCATTCGCCTCTCCTCATCCCGAGGCCTGCCTTCCTCAGGAGCGCCCTGCCCTTGTTGTCTCCTTGTTGCCTCAGAGACTTGTGGTTGTCGAACCGCCACTCCCCTGCTCCAACCCCCCCGGACTCCACACTGCCCTTCAGTTAGCAGCTCCTCCCAGACCTTGAACACAACTTGCTCTTAGCCCGCAGAGATGAGCGTCCACTGTGGGGACTTCTCCTGTTTCTTGTCTTCACCAGTTCAATATTGATCTGGCAGGTTTTGGCTTAACACTGCTTGGCTGGGAGCTTTCCTTGGTCCCTTCAGTCTAGGCAGGTACTTCTCTTCATTTTTTAATTTTTATTATGATAAAATACACCTAACATACAATCGAGCCATCTCCACCCTTTCTAACCATACAGTTAAGTGGCATTAAATACATTCATGCTGTCACGCTGATCTCATCACCATCCATCCACAGAGCTCTGCAACTTGCAAAGATGAAACTGTGCCCACTAAGCACAAATTTCTCCTTCCATCCTCCCAGACTCTGCTAACAACCATTCTATTCTCTGTCAACATGAATGAGAGTACTTTGAATACGTCATGGAAGTGGGATCACACAGGACTGTCCTATTTTGCCTCACTTATTCCACTCAGCATAATGTCCTCAAGACTCGTTCATGCCGTAGCATGTATCAGAATCTCCTTCCTTTTTAAGGCTGCAGCATATTCCATTGTACGGCTACGCTACATTTGTTTCTCCATCCATTCAACCATGGCCACGTGAGTTGCTTCCGTCTTCTACTGTGAATAAAGCTACAGAGAACACTGTGTCTGGTTGCCCTTCTTACATATACATATCACAGAAACTTGCCCATATCCCCAGTACGTCTGAGAGTTCTGGAATGGCACAGGCCCTCAATAGACGCCTGCTGAAGGACTGAGTAATCCCCCACCTTCTCCAAGTGTAGTATCCACTGATCTATTAATTTGAACTTTAAGACTCCGAGGTCTTGAGTCGAAAAGGAGACCTTCTTTAGGATTTGGGAACCCAGGTTGGACAGGAAGGCTCTGGGGCTCCTCAAAGACCTCTGTGCAGACAGCCACCCCTGCAAAAGAGTGAACCCAGGAGGGCCTTGGAATCTGCCCTTCCCGTAGCTTAGCAGCACTTCTCCTAGTTTATCAGCATCCTCAAACCTCTCAAATCTACCTCCTCCAAAATAGTGATTGTTCTGACTGCATCGAAATGAGGCATTTCTGTCCAGAGAAAGATGTCATAAACAAAACAGACAGATGAGAGATTTGGAGAAGTTATTTGTAACCTCTAAAATTGACAAAGTGCAATATCTGGAAAATAAATAGAACTTCTGTAAATTAACCAAATAATTTTTAAATTAAGACAGGGAATCCAATTTTTAAAAGGAGCAAAGAAATGAATAAGCAATTCACAAAAAGAGAAACTCCAACAGCTAACAACTGTATTTCAAACTTACTAGTAATCAGAGCAATGCAAATTAAAACAATGAGATGGCCCTTGAATCCCCTAAGAATAGCAAAATTAGAAAGATGGATAATATTAGGCATTGAGGAGGATATGGGAAGACAGAAAATGTGTTAGTAGAACCGAGACCTGGGATAGCAATTCTGGAAAACATCACTGCAAGATACAGGAAATTAGCATACTGACTCAGGGATCTTAATCACCCATTTGTAGGGCCCAGAGTCTTTCTCAAATAGAGTCCTAAGATGGCAAGTATAAGGAGATTCTTTAGAACTTCATGCATGGTGGGGAAAACTGACAAGCCAGGAGTCTGTCCCCAGGAGAACAGGTACATAAAATAAGATGGATGTGTAAATCATAACACAACGCAGCAGTCAGAAATCCTAGACACACACAAGGGGCAGGGATAGATCTTCAAAATATGGTGTTGAGTAAATAAAGTAAGAAACCAGATGAAATTTATAGCTCAATTACCATTTATAATAGAAATTAAAAATACATATATGTACAAATAACCTTACATATTTTATGAGGATCTGTGTATATTTCAAGATATACCAAATAAATCAGGCTGGGTACATATTAAAGGAGGGCAACAATAGCTTTGGGACTGCGGATGAAGGGAGGAAATTTTAAATGAAATAAGAGAGGATCCTGCACAGACAAATGATCACACAGAACGTGATGGATGAAGGGCAGGAGCATTTCAGTGTTATGCACCTGAGACTGGGAGCAGAGAAGGGAGAACGGAAAACAAAACAAACCAGTAACAACTGTGCCTTCCACATGTCTCAGGAAAGTTATCCCTATAATATTTCCCTCTTTCTATGTTCCTTAGAACAAAATGTCACAGGAGGTGAGAGCCCCAGTGGTGCCGGAATGTAGGGACTTTTCATCCTGCTACAGTTCAAAGGCCAGTGTCCAGATCTTGTCTCCAGATGGATGAGTTTGTGAAAGCCCAGTTACCTCTCCCAGATTGAACTTAGCGTGCTGCCCATGGCTTGGCGGGTCAGCTGGCTGTGGCCAGGATACGTGCAGGGCTGTGGATGAGGGTGGCTTGTTTCTTCCCTTTTAAATTATCAGGAGCAGTCACACAGATGACTGCAGGGTACGACTGGATTGAAACCAAATGCTCAGCAAGTCTGCCCTCTTTCACCGCCTGCCCTTGAGCCCGGAGGCCCAGGCAGGCAGGCTGCTGGCAGACATAGTGAACTTGAGGTCCTTGGAAAGCCAAGCCAGCCTGACCACTGGCCCAGACCTCCTATTGGATGGGGCTCGAACTAGTGACATTTTGGTCCTCTTCCAATAACTCTTCTTTCTGTTTTGCTGACAAAAGAGCTTCCCAGTCTGTCATTACACAGATAGGGTGAGTATTATTATTTCCATTTTACAGGTGAACAAATGGAAGGTGAAATGACTCGCTCATGGCCTCACAGGTTGTTAGGATCATGAGCAAGGCTGGAAGACTGGCGCCCAGACTCCGGGACCAAACAATGCCTTCCTTCCAGCCAGAGACAGCACATGTGAAAAGGGCCAGGAGGGCAGGACCACACAGGTCCTTGGATGGTGGAGATGCTACCATGCAAGTGGCTATGTTCGTGCTAATAACATTTTAACATGGGTAGAAAATAAACCATTAAACTTTCACCTCCTCCTTACTGCCAAGTAAGGTATGAGACACACACATATCATCACCAAGCCTCACCAGCCTCCATCCTTGACCCTGTTCCTGAAATGGCGACAGAGGAAGCAGTAAGTAGGCAGTAGGTGAGACTCAGGTTGTGCTGAGGGAAGGACAGGAGTTAGGCAGCAGCGGAAAGACACTCCCCGCCCCCGGGCCTGAGCCGACTCTACCACACTTGCTCATCTCACTAAAGGCCATCAATCACTCACACAAAATGCCTGCACATTCTCTGATAATACACTTGTATCTCAAATGGTCTAAATTTCAAAGTCTCTGCTTTCTCCCTTTTAAAGCTAACAGCCGTCACACTTGCTTACTTTCAATCAATACATAGATGTAACTACTTAATAATGGGACTTATTCTGTTTTCTATTTGAAAACCTAGAAGATGGACACAATTTTTTGAAGTTTCTGGACTATAATTGCACTTAATTGAGTATAAATGAGATACTGGCAGAGAGGAAGCCTGTTTGTGTACCAATGTAAGCCCTTATCTTCTGCTCCACGCCAACCAGGAGATTCTCAAATAAATTTTTAAGAGGTATTTGGTGCTCTTGGTAATTTAACTATACATACATTATTTTTAGCATCACAACAGTAGCTTATAGTGATGATTTTCAAGGATAGTACTGGCATCCCCTTAGAGACCAATTCCATTTAAAAATTCCCAAAAATACAGAGGCAAATAGGTGAAAAGTATAAACCAGTTTTCAGTGGAGGCTCTCCAAAAGAGGGAGTCATGGACATGAGCCCCTATTCTACCCAGGCCTTTGCTCTATGTGGGTGCAACCACCCCACTAGCTGTAGGGTAGGCACAGTCCATTCTCTGATGTTAGACTTTCCACGAGCTGCCCTGGTGCTCCAGGCTTGTGCCAGACACATTTCTCTGAGAGGGTTCTGGGTGGTGGCCACACAGGACTTTCAATATCTCCCTGAGGAATGAGCCTTGGAGCAGGACAGGGGAGCTTCCAGCATTTTGGGATCCACACATGTGGGACCAAAAGTGGACAGGGCCTTTCTAATGCTGGAAATTTCTCCCACGGAGTCCTGGGGAAGGAGATGAAGATGCTGCAATATGTAGTATGAGGAGTTCTGAGCACCTTCAGCACAGGTCCACCTACATGGACATTTGGGGCTGGAAACCAAGGGTGGCTCTGCAGTCACCCCTGAGGAACCTGTGATTGAGCTGGGTGGATAATGGCAGTTTGAGGATTGGAAGTTTGGGATCCAGGCCTCAAGTACAAAAGCGACACAGCATAATAGATGAGTACAGAAGGACCCTTAAAGGGAGGTACCCGTTGTGTACCCTGAGAAATCACAGAACAATGTGGTTACCAGTAAGGGATGCGAAGTCAGGCAGACCTGGATCCAAACTGTGCCTTAGCCCCCGTGTCTTAACCACATGCTTTTTATGACAATTCACTCTCCAAATCTGTCTCCTTGTCTGTCAAGTAGAGGCAGCAATACTGCCAGCCCCACCAGGTTGTTGTGAGGACCAAGTTAATGCTTAAGAGAGTACCAGTGAGCACTCAGTGAGTATTGGCTACTAGTGTCGCTACCCTGAGTAAGGTATCCGATGCCCACATGTCATCACCAGAGCAGCTTTCTGAGCATGGTAGGTGGGCAGGGCATGGTGAAAGCACCCAAACTTCCTGACTGAATCCTTTGTCCTCATCGCTGTTGTTCAGCCCCCACCTTCCAGTCAATGGACATATTCCACACGGCAGGTATGGTGCTGGCTCTGCCGCTGGAATCCTTTCCGTAACATAGAAATTACGTGTCTCTTTGCAGGTGGGGATCTTGTGCCTTACAGAGACCTGAAGACCAGCTGGGTCTCCAATAAGGAAAGTGTGTCTCTGCTGAACCATCGAATCCTCTGAATCTCGCTGGGGTGACAATGACCATGACTCAAGGTGATGCTGCTGAAGCCACCTACTGGACTCTTCGAAACCTTTCAGCATCTAAGACCCTGCAATCTGGCGCTCCAGGCTCCTCCTCATGCTTCCAGCCTCCCCTTCAACAAAGTCACACAGTTACCAGCCCTAGATAGAACCAGCACTGATTGCTGTACTGTAATCAGCTTATTTTTTTTAAACCATGAGCCCACAGCTCAACTGCAAACAGAAATACAAATCCATACATATGTTGGTGACTGCGCATTTAAATGATTTTCCTTGGCATGCTGGTGTTGAGGGATGGGCTGCCAGGACTTACATTTCATCTCTAGAATCCAGGAAGCTGTCCCATCAATCTGTGACATTTAGTTGTGGAGAGAAGGCCAGTGGGGACCAGGTGTCTTTATCACTGAGTTACCTCTGCAAACCAGTTGACTTCCTTGACCCCTAAAACTCCTGATGTAGCCTTAACCAGTCCCTGCAAAACTGTCCAAGAAAAAAATATGAAAACCATCTGTTGATATGACATCTACTTATCAAACACAAATTCTGTGCCAGGTTCTGAGGTGGGTACTGAGGGATGCCAAGAGAAAGAAGCCATTGTCCCGCCTTCAAGAAGCACACGGTTTAATAGGTAAAGCCAATAAACACTTTTAATACCATTCGATTTGTACTAAAAACTGGGTACAGTCGGCGCTCCAGTCTACAAGAGGCAGGCTAAAAACAAGCCCTCGGGTAACAAGAAAAGCAGAAGAAATTTTTAAAACATTAACTTGATATTTGGTCTTTCTTAAGGTGGCATGGTAGCATGGGGAAAAATGACCCAGAACTTTCACAATTCCTTATAGTTTAATACTGCTCCTATTTGTAATTACTTATTAAGGGGATGGGGGGCTTTTTAATTCTCAGAGCTCCTTAATCCAGAGAAAAGTAGCTGTTCATGAGAGTAACTGAGGGTATAAAACAGACAGAACCTGATGACCACCTGATGAGGAAGGAGCTGAGGATTTTCTCAACGTTCTGGGCTGAGTAACTGAGAAATCCTAGAGGGTTAGGGGAGAAGCTAATGGGCTTACTTTGGAAGGGAAACATCGAGGTGACGTGTGCAGCAGTCAGGAGGATGCATGGGTAGTCTGGATCTAGAGTTTCAGTGCCCTAAGAAGCCAGCAGACATCTATCAGGAAATGCCTTGGCAAGACAGATCTGTCTGGGAGCTTCAGAGTGTGTAGTGGAAGGGATGAGCACGGATGAGCTCACTCAGGAGTGGTGAAAGGGAATGGACAAAAGGACGTGGGACTGAATGCTGCAGGGCACCACACTTCCGGGAGGAGAATAAGCGTTAGTATTACAGACTGAGAAGGGACACCCAAGAGATGGGGGGAAAATCATTAAAACACGGTGTCCCAGCAGCCTGAGGAAAAGGCATTTAGAAAGCCACAGAGAAGAAAGGATAGATAAGGACAGAGAAAGTACAATGGATTTGGCAGTGATGGTGGTCATTGGTGCTCTTCTAGAGTATTCCAGAGGTGTCCGGGAGGTCAAAAGCCTGGGTAACACAGGTAACACAGAGAATGATTGGTAGTAGAGAAAGTAAAGACTCTTTTGAAAACAGCTGATAGTAAAAGACAGAGAGATGGAATAGCGGCTAAAAGAGTTCAGGAGGGCCCAAACACCATCTCGACATGTTTTATGTTAAAGATGCACCTGCTATTATAAGGTAAGGGAAAGGTGTTACAAGGTGAGAGACAGTGACGGACAAGAGGAGAGTGGGTCATCAGAGAGGTGGGGATATGGGGCAGGGTGGGGTGAAAAGGGTGGAGGAAGCAGCCAAAAGTGGGTGAGGAAGCAGCCAAAAGTGGGCGAGGAGGCTCTCACTACCAAATCCTCCTATTCTTTCTAGCCCGTGATCACCCAGCCAAGCAAAGGAGCTGGCTCAGTCCTGAGCATCTTTCAGAGTCAACAGTGTGAAGTGAACACAAAATGAACGTGCTTCCCCCTCTCCTGTGCTGATCTCCTGTCACTAGGTCCATTTCCAAATCTCTGTCACCTGCGAGACGAGACTGCACATGTAAATGTACAAGAAAGGCTGAAAAAGAAATGAACGTACTGGAAGCCAGAGCAGGGCCTGCCAGAGTGCAACCACCCCTCCTCAATCAACACACAGGGGAACGTGTACAGGCGCACGCCCCAACTTCTCTATGGGCCAGAGCTGTTAGCAAATGGGTCTCTACGAGGCAGGATTCCAGCACCGCGGAGCACGGTGCAAGCTCCATGAGTTGGCCTTTTTCTCTCCCCAGGGGTATGACATGCCTGAGGGGCAGAGACAAATCCAGCCAGAAAAACAATCCCTTCAGACCCAGAGCGATTCTCCAGCTGGCTAAGCCAGAGAGGGGGCTCCTCTGAATAAACGTCCAAGAGGCCTGACTGTCTGTAACTGCGGTTCCCCCACGGCCCATGTGGCAAGTCTGGGTGACCAGCGGCGTTGGTGTGAGCAGCCTCCCGGCGGATGTGGGTGTGCGTGAGGCCAGAGCTGGCAGGCACGCGCGCCGCGGGCGCCCCTCTCTGGGTGTCTGTAGCTATGACTCATAGAGAAATCAGAGAAAGTCCGGTCAAGTAGGGATGAACCAGCCAGGAGTGCCTTGGGGCTTCCTGACCCGGGACCCCAACATCTCGCGGCTAAAGGGTAGGCGACGCGATCTGTGGGGACTGGCTCACCAGCTGCTGGAGCCAACAATGGGCCTGCCAGGGGAGGGGCGCACTTTGCAAAACCGACACTGGAGTTCTGGAGTAGCCGAGGCCAACCTTCAAAGGTTCAATCGGTGGTTTAAAAAAAAAATAAATAAAAAATCAACAAGCAATAACAGCGCTGCTCCAGGCTGGGTCCGGCCTCGCAGGCAGCAGGTGTTTGGGGGTTTCCTCTCCAGTGGGTTTCAGCCTACCGGCTAAAGGAAAATGCGGCTTCAGGCGTTCCCGTTTGGACCCGTCCCCACGCGGGCACACGGAACTTTCTAGGCTGTGGCTAGAGCTGAGCTTCAGGGAGTTCCGTGGGAGAAGACCCATTCAGGCCACTGGCCTCCACAGGGTACCGGGTTCGCTCTAAGGTCCGCGTGCCTCCCTGCTAGCTACAAGATGCAGCCAGACATCGCGAAGTTCCGGGACTCTCCGCACCCGCCGGGTCTACCCGCTCCCGGACTTGGTTTCCCGGAGTGGGTCCAGCCGCCCGCGCCGCCGCTGCCGCAACCCGGGCGCTTGGCTGCAGCAGGGCGCGGGAAAGGGCACTTTGGCGCGGAGTGAGAATCGAGGGGACTGTGTCGGCGCGGAGCCTGGCGGCGACACTCCCTCCCCCGCCCCGGGCCACAACCTTCGCCAACGTCTCCTGTGGTTCGACACCCCCCAGTCCCCATCCGAGCCCTGCTGCGAAGAATGCGCGGGACCCCCAACCCGGGCGCACGCCCACCCGCGCCCACCCCCATCTCGGAGCGCCGAGGGCGGGGGCACTTGGGGAGGGGGATGGCGGCCGCAGTCTCGGGGCGGCTCCGGCGGGGGCTAGGGCTTCAGTCGGAGAAAATGGGCGGGGGCAGGGAAGGACAGACCCGCAGACGCGGAGACGCGGAGGGGGCGCGCCGCTCGGCTGCAGCCCCCAGGACGCGCGTGCCAAGCAGAACCGGGAGCCGGGGGGAGTAGGGCTCCGGGAAAGTTTATCGGGGAGAAGCCTGGCAGCTTGGGAGGCTGGAGAAACTGAAGGCACGGTTCGGGCGCCCCGCAGCCCCGCGCAGGGATGAGCCTCCCAGGCCCTCACACCGGCCCAATCCGGCCAAGTTGCGGTTGGGGCTGGGCAGAGCAATAAGGGTGAGGGCGGAGGTGAGGGACGTGGCTGAGGGTGGGGTGGAGGCGAGGGTGAGGAGGAGGGTGGGCATTGGAGGGGCCGAGGCGGTGGGGGCGGGGGAGGGACCGAGACCCGGTCCAGGCCGGCGGGCTCCGGGCTCGGGTGGGGCGCGCGGCGGCCGCCGGCTTCCCGGCGCTGCCGGACTTACCCGCGGCGGCCGAGGCGCTGAGCAGCCCCCAGCCCAGCAGGAGCAGCAGCGGCGGCGGCGGCGGCGGCGGCTGCGGGCGGCCCCGGCGGCTCCCCGCGCCCGGCACGAGCGCCGAATTCCCGGCTTCGCCGCGAGCCCTCCCCGCGGGGCAGCCGCAGCGCCCCTGCTTCCGTCCCCGCGAGCGCGGCATGGCGCGGCCGGCAGCGCCGAGGGAGAGGCTCCGCTCGCCGCTGAGGAGAAAGGAGGTCAGGAGAGCTCTGGAGCTTTTTCTGCCCGGAAAAAAATCCCGGTACGCGGGAGCCCTGAGCTTCTGCGGCTGGAATGAACCAAGTGTCCGCCCGGCCGGGGAGAGGCGCGCTGCGCTCTCGGAAATGACTCGCTCCAATCCCGCTTCGCGGGGTTCGCGCCGGGGGGTGGGGGGTGAATTATCCCCGGATTAATCACTCCGGAGCCGCTTCTCCGCCGCTCCAAATGCTGGGGGTGGAGGCGCAGCTGAGGAAAAAATACTGGGGGGGTGGGGGTTCCTTTTCAGCGCCACCTCCATCTCCACATAAACCACAAATTACATCGAAAGGGCTGTTTATTCCTGTTTGTTTTACAATTGACCAGTTTCTTTTAAGTTAAGTCCTCCGGTTTTCAGGTATAAAATCACCCATTTATACACTCCCCGTACACACACAGTGACACAGACACACACGCACTCACACAGTCAGGCACATACACACACGTCTCTGCCACGTTTGGAAATCGGAATACTGTCTGGGAAAAGGTAACCAAAGAAGGACGCGGTTCTCCAAGTCATGGCTTTCAAGAGCTGAGCTTGGGTGATGGCTTTGAACTTGCAAATCTTGGATTGGGGGTGATGCTTAGGAGCCCTCTATCATAATAGCCTCCTGCCCCATCCCAGGAGAGGGGTGTGTGTACGTAGACGGAGGCAGGGTTAAGAATTAGAAGGTGGGGGCTGGGGATTTAGCTCAGTGATTAGAGTGCTTGCCTTGCAAGCACAAGGCCCTGAGTTCGATCCCCGGCACCACAAAAAAAAAAAAAAAAAAAAAAAAAAAGAAAA